>JBBPRX010000135.1:0-23531 GCA_038093195.1 Boletus fagicola
ATACGACGAGTGGGTTTGCCCAATCACCGTATGCCACGTATGCGTATACCGATCCGTATTCGAAAACGGCGTTGCATCGGTCGCAGTCGCCGTTGTCGTCCTCCATGTCGTCTCCGAGAGAGTGTGCGAGCATGGACGAGAGTCCTGAGGCGCACTCTCCTGGCAATGATCATCACCATGATCCCCGTCATCGTTCGACGATGTCCAATATTTCCGTTTGGACGCACGCAGGTTCGAAGTTTGTCGAAGGTATATAACCGCATGACATGTTTGACTCGGTCTTTTTTTATTCTTTTTACCATTGTCTTTCTTCTTCTCATGGGCCCTTTCATACATCTTGTACGATGACACGATTGTGTAATTCTGGACTTTGAGTTTGCCTTTTCTTTTGTTGTCTAATATATGTACCTCTGGACTGCTGGCGTGCGTACACGGTTGTTCATGTATCCCACAGCGTTATCGATGCGACTGCAATGTCTTTACTGTACTTTCATATTTCTCTCCATTGAAGTCTTTCGTATCCAAGACCATTTCCAATTTTCCATCGAAACGTCCTTGGTGAGAGAAGCCAAAAAGGTTGGCCCGGGACCCGGGACCTCTTAGACAGAGCCGGATGAGGATGCACGTGTACGTCGACAGTCATCCCTTGGTGCAATGAATGAATTTTGAAAATGTCAGAATTTCAATGCGAGTCGAATGCATTATATGTACGTACGTGCTAGACACCAAGGTAATTATACTCATTTCATTCGTATTGGCATTCGACGATTCATAAACCTTTGAGACGAGCCAAGTGCAGCTGCCTCGAGTCACGACTCGGATGACTCGGATGGAAGTCGTATGACATCGTTGAAGCTTCTGGAGTTCCTAGTCCGTGAGTGCTTCTCTTAAAGCTGCCAGTGCGATGTGGGGACAAGCCAACTTGAAGAAAAACAAACAAAAGTCAGGGAAATTAGAGAGAAAAACCTGGTCAGGATCAATCCCGACCATGCCGGACTACCGTAAATTCCTCAAAAAAAAAAAAGGCATCTGCAGGACTAGTAGACATGTCGGACATGGGCCTACATTGCGCGGGATTTGGTCCTCCTTATTTCCCTTGCAGAACGGGATTTGATCTTTCGCAGAGCATCACATTCCAACGGCCCGGGCTGCATCGCCGGTTACTGATATGATGTGCATACATGCGCCACCGCAGTAAATTCTGTGTGGTGACAGTATACATCATGGAGAGGCGGACGCGGACGCACCCGAACAGCCAGTTCGCCGATCCCGACTCCCGAGTCTCCGAGCAAGAAGCAGACAGTGTGATTATTGAACCGGATGCGAGGTTATTTTCAATGTGATCTATTTTGCAAATAGATGACAAGGTATTAGTGCCGCTTTCCTCGAGAGTCCTGAAACGGTCCTCCTCTTTCGTTCGTACACCAGCGGCCCGGGGGAGTCAGACGGAACATGGTTGAGTGGGAACAACAACGTTACCTGGGTCGATTCCGCCATACTAAGCGGGGCACTGGCAAGTCCTCACGCATCCATATACACGGATCTGGCTACCAAATCAATGCATAGGGAAGCTCGTTGGAGACGTACGGGGGGCCGGACAGGGCTGCACATGAAGGGGGAAGGCGTCCTGGACCTTGAAGACACACGATGAAACGCGAGGACGAACTCGACGAGAAATCACTCAACCTTGGCATATTCATATTCCGCTCGGACGGACAGGCTCGCCACCTGCGACCGGTCACCGGTGTTGCTCAACGGGACTTTCCGTTTGGTGACATAGAGAAACGGCGTCGTCGACTTCAAATCAGGAACTTGAAACTGTGCAGTAACCGTAGCAACGGTCTATTTGACCTGCACACGCCACTGGCATTCATTTTCCTACCAACAGACATTTTACAGACATAGTATTCATATGAGATAGAAGATCACAGGCATACTCCCGAAACGAGGTTTCATCTATTTGTTCGCGCTTCGGTAGCGAGTGCCGACTGTTCTCAATTGGGCGGACTCAACGACATTAAGTGTGGTGTTCAACAGCTGCACCTGTACCCTTCCGCCCGCCTGTCACAGGTGATCAGCATTCTGCATTTCGCAACAAACACATACAACAAATGAGACAGGGGGGGAGAGAGAAAGATACACACCCCGAGGAGGAAAATGTGTGCCACACCGAGCTGGATGATACCGCAATGCGAGGCCGGAATGGTCACTGTGAAGTTTTGGTACTGATATGCAGAGTCGGTATGCCACTGTGAATTGTATGGACCATTGTAGAGGATTTCACCCAGGACGTCGCCGACGTCTGGACACTCGGGTGTGCAGGGTTCGGCACCTATCACGACGGCGACTTCTGTAGAAACGCGGGGTGTCCCCAGTGGCAACTGCAATACGTCAGGACGATCTTCAGAGGGAGCGGTGAAAAGGACATCTCCGAGATGCGGGTACGTACCGGTTTGTCGAGCTGGACGACGATGCTCGAGCCAGCAGTCACAGTGGTATTTACTTTTGGCAGGGCGATGAAGACGTTTTGTGCAAAGACGGCGTTTGCGAGCGCCGTGACACAGAGAAACTTCACGAAAGGCTTGAACATGATACACGGGTGAGATCAGAAATTTGAACAAAAGTGGGGGGAAGGGAGTAGAGAAGAGGGCACTCTGGGTTGATGCTCATTCCACTCCAAGTACCGTCCATTTAATAGTATGTCGATTGAGCGGGAACCGGATGGCAACGTCCATTCCAAACATCGCATATTCGAAACATCCCTGTGGTCGCCGGTCATCGACTAGTTGTAAGTGTACTTACCCAGATTGGCAAAACTGCGGGCTTGTTAGGGGAAGATGTCGAACAACAGGATAAAGTTCCGATAGTGTTTCAATTTTGCATCCGTGCTGCAGGCTGCTGCGGGAGGCATTTTGACGGCCAGGGAGATAACGCTTGAGAACAGGACGGTCCTTGATGAATGGAGTACGACTCCTTGATGCAAGCAAAGTCACCTTCGCCCGTATACCCAGCTTCGACGCCAAATAATGATGAGAACTGAAGGTATAGATTATCCCCTGCAAACCACCGATGCTCGTAAGTTTCACTGAAACGTCACATGGACCTACCCTGACGCGGGTGGATGAGGAGATCACGAGTATCGATCATGACCGAATGAGTCGAAGATGTCATGTCGACCAGCGCACTGCCTGTACGTTCGGACATGAGTCCGTCACAACGTCTTACGCGATTCCGCGGATCGGTTGAGCCAACCAATGACTGAGTGGGCCAGCAAAGGTGGCTGAGCAATCATGGTTGGTGGAGAAGCGTGATAATGGAATATAATCCATTTTGCCTCATTGCATAGTGATTATCTATGAGGTAAAATGAGGTAAAATGGAGCATATTCCATTATCACGCTTCTTCTGTTTCACTGATACGGTGAACCTTGGCAGATCAGGAAGGATCTCCTCTTTTGTAACCCTTCGTCGTGTGGTCGATTATGTTTCATTGCGATGTAAACTGTAGATATAAGAAAAGAGAGCCCTCCATAGCTACTATGCTGCCGCGAGGTGAGGGCTTATGTATAAACTTGTTGAACCCCAGTCTCCATGTCAGCAGCTGTCATATGGTGACAAAATGAGTTGGCAATGCCAACACTTAGCTGCGTTGGAAAACCTCACGTCGATACAGATCTCAAGGGAGCTTATGGCATAACGGTCGTACGAGTCTGCTACCAATGATGTCTCGCCAACCTCGAGGTACTATCAGCTAATGTCAAGGCGTTGGCTGTCGGTCCTGTGACACCCCAGGACCAATTTGTAGGTCCGAATTGAGGCTGCGGATATGAAATTGTCAAGACGATGTGATTGTGAACATTATACTCTATCGCCTGGCTCTATCAGATTTGCACCCAGATTGTCTGGAATTGCCAGCGTTGGGTCCACTTGGCTCTTCAACTGACCACCGAACAAAACACCACCGTTGGCAGCACGGAATGCGTCGATGCGGGCCTCGACTTCGGGACGGAAATGACGCATGAGACCTTGAATTGGCCATGCAGCAGCGTCACCAAGAGCACAGATCGTGCGTCCTTCGACTTGTTTTCTGTAAACGGAATTAGATGACTTGGATCGAAGAAGTGGATGAAAACCCTACGTGAGCTCAAGAAGCATGTCAATTTCTCGACGGTGAGCGCGGCCTTCGACCATACGGTTCATCATGTTCATCATCCATGTGGTACCCTCACGACAGGGAGTGCATTGACCGCAAGACTCGTGTTTGTAGAACTAGGAAACTCGTTATCAAGAGAGCGAAAGTAATCATACGAGAGACCCACTGCAGAGAACCGTGCGATAGCAGCGACAATGTCCGTGCTCTTGTCCATGACGATTACAGCACCCGTGCCCAAACCCGACTGCGCATCTTTCAGCGAATCGTAGTCCATAAGCACCTCAGAACATTTGTCGATGGGTAATACAGGGACAGAGCTTCCACCGGGGATGATGCCAAGCAGATTGTCCCAACCACCTCTGACACCGCCACAATGCCGCTCAATAAGTTCCTTGAGTGGGATACTCATCTCTTCCTCGACGACGCATGGGTTGTTGACGTGGCCACTGATACAGAAAAGTTTTGTACCCTGATTACGTTCCCGACCAAAACCGGCGAACCAGGCTGCCCCGCGTCGACAAATGGTTGGTGCGACAGCGACGGTCTCAACGTTTGCAACAGTTGTTGGACAACCAAAGAGACCGACGTCGGCGGGGAAAGGTGGCTTCAAACGGGGTTTCCCCTGTTTCCCCTCGATAGACTCGATAAGGGCCGTTTCCTCGCCACAAATGTATGCGCCAGCTCCGCGGTGAAGGTAAACATCGAACGAGTAACCCGAACCACAGGCATTTTTACCGAGTAAGCCAGCGCGGTATGCCTCAGTAATGGCTTGTTGGAGATGGTTAGCTTCTTGAATGAACTCTCCACGAATATAGATGTATGCCGCGTTCGCATTCATAGCTCGACCAGCGACAAGACAACCCTCGACAAGTTTGTGAGGATCACCACGTAAAATCTCGCGATCTTTGCACGTTCCAGGTTCACCCTCGTCGGCATTGACTACGAGGTAGCGGGGCCTAAGACGAAGTCAGCTTGTGGAGGACGGATAGAGAAAAAGGCAAACCGCTTGTCCTTCTCCCAGCCGGGCTTGTTCATAAACGACCACTTTAGCCCGCTAGGGAAACCTGCACCTCCACGCCCTCTGAGTCCAGAGTCTTTGATTGTTTGGATGATCCAAGAGTCGCCTTTATGAAGGATGTCCTTTGTCCTGTGCCAATCGCCGCGGGACTAGAGAAATGTATTTATTTTTCGGAACACAGAAACGAGATCATGTGAACTGACCAAGGCCCCCTTCAGACCATGATCGTGTCTGCAATAGGCGTTGGTGAAGATACGGTCTTGGTCCTTCAATCCGCCGTAGCGACGGACTGGCGGGTCCGCAACGGTTGCAAGAGAGCGCCTGAGCGCAGGAGACTGCCTCTGTACGAGAGCAGCTGATTTTGATGCTTTGAGCATTGCGAGCTCGTCGTCGTTGGTGAGGTCAACTCGGGAAGGCTCAAGTTGACTCCGGAATATTCCGAGTCACGTGAGTAAGGCACGATCGTGCTGCGACGACTTTCCTTTTGTGGGCTGACATATCTAAAATAGGGATGTGGGTGTGGCGCGTTTCTCCTTGTTCTCGTCGGCTAAGAAATAAGGTGGACCAACCCAGAGTCTTCTTTCTTTCTCCACCACCTCGAGCGTTCTCCAGCATTCGACGCTGGCGACGTAGACGGACGACTCGTCTTCTTCCGCGATGGAGCCCTCAGCAATGAATGGCATGACCCGGAGTGCCTTCGACATGCAGAAACAAAAGGCGGAAGCCCTCGCCGTCTTGAACGGACTCGCAGGAAACGGCCACCTGGAACAGGAACCTACTATGGAGCAACTCGATATGGAGCTCCCCGTCGTTCACGATGGTCAAGTGCCGCTCGGAGAACTGCTCACCAGAGTCATGCAAGCGATCTATGCCGAACTATCCGAACTCGCAGAGACGTGAGCATACATGGAGCTTCGTTGAACTGTGCTTTGATGCTCGGTCATTCAGGCTTCCGAACATGTCAGACGCCGCGAGAAAGCGAACGATCGCTGACTGGGTAGTCAAGACCAAGAAGCAAGTCGTGAAGCTGTATGCCGTCACGAAATGGGCGCGCGATGCAGATACCGTTCAAAAGTGCATGGTAAGTCATTTCAACATGTCTCTAGTTACACGCGGATGTTCATACAGAGTTAGAATATCACCGCGTTCCTCATGAATCAGAACCAACAATTCGAGAACGTCATTCATGGACTCACTTATGCAAGGGAGAGTCTGGATTCAGCAAGGTGAGGGCATACATCCTGTCGTATCTGGTCATCTCTTGACTGCTTATCAGACTTCGAAACCATGATCTTCTTACTTCCCTTGACGTGCTCACCTCGGGGACATATAAACGTCTTCCATCCGGGATCAAGGTCGCATTATACCTCCCTGTATTTAGCAAACGGACTCATGGTACCGAGTGCAGAAATCTATTATTCCCATTCCACCTATGTCCGACGCCGATGTAATCAAAACATTGAGCAACATGGAGGAGATTATGCGGTACCGTCTCCGCATAACGGAAATAATACCCGTGGAGATGTCTCAGCATCGAATTGGTACTGTCACACAATTTTTGTCTTTGTGTGAGGGCCCCATTTGAAACTCCTTTGGATCCAGCGGGTGGTAGGGTGCACTTCACCGTCCCGGGCTTGTTTGAAACCTCCGTTTGCATGCGTGGGGCAGAGAAAGACGATGGTTGGTTCTTCGTTAACGTGAAGTTTCTTATCTTTGTCGGGGGAGACATGAGTGGGGCAGATGGTACGTCTCGTATGGCGTGGTCTCTTGAAACTAAGCTCTAGCGACCTGTAGAGTTCCCTCGGGAGCCCACTGGTGTGCTTCAGCGACACATCACTGACGAGGCAGATTCTCGCCTGGCTTACTACTTGCCTTTACCCGAACCGGTGGACCTTCCTCCTAATACTGACGTCCCTGAGAGACCGAAACTACCTGAGGGGACGATCGATGCACCTCTGGTCCGGCTGTATAACTTTCTACGTGAGTATGACTATGCGAACTCGCGACCCATTGCTCACGGTGACCGGTAGAAATGATGTCTCTGTCATACCAACTCCAGATATTGTGGTACCAGGTGAGTCCTCTTGTATGTGCGCCATCTCGGTAAATATCCTGTTAAGCATATTTTGTTTGCAGGGTGTGCGGATGTGCTCGCTTGGATGGGGACAGCATTTAAAAGTCGAGCTGTTAAATAGTAACAAGACGCTTTCAGTGTCGTATTGGCTGTAAGTGCCTTGGTCTTTTGGCCTTGCAATCCACTCAGGCCACTCCCAAGACGTCCTACTCCCACCACTGTCCCAGGACGTGCACAGCCTCCTCATCGTATCAAATTGCCACCGCATGGAGGGACACTCACTATCTCGATCGTCGAGAATCGTACGAGTTTCAAGGCTGGCGGTGGACCCGTGAGGTCCCCAGCGGCCCGTATGCTGTCTGAGCTTCAGCTCAAAGCAAAGCTTGGGTCAGAACGACCATCAGACGAAGTCGAAGGTCTCAAATTCGAGGTCAAGTGGGATACCATACAGGGTACGCTGGGTGTAACCATCGATCAAGATGAAAGCATGGCGATTATCGGAGAACTTTTGGTGGTCAGTTCGTGCGAACTTGGTATGATGAAACCTGATGTGTTCTCTAGGAATCGAACAACCTCGACTTTGAGGCGATGCTGCACAAGGTTATCAATGCACATGCCAGAGCTATCCTAAAAGTATTCCAACTCCATCTTCAGCGCGGGCCGACACGCAATGTATTTTCTCCCGAAGGGAAAGTCATCTTGGACTCTCACGGTCTGTATTTTTGATTTTATGTGCGAAGGGATATCTAAACATGTGCAGGCGGGTACCATGTCCTTCGTGTCCACCTCTGTGCGGACGAGGTCGTTCTTGTTTCAATTGACGTTAGAACTGGTCGCATGAACCTTCGGGACACGGGTGATCTCGCCGCTGCTTCTCGCGGACCCAAGTTTGCAGTCATCTCGGACCGCTTAAACGACAATCCGGGTATGTTGCTAGAGGCGTTGGTAAGGCTGCGATCTAACGTAAGTCATAAAAATGTCCAAAATTTACTTGAAAGCTTGATGCGCATGTTTCAACCCCATAGACGATTATGGACCTCGTCGATCAGAAGGCAGGCTACCTCGGCCTGCAGGTCTTCCGACATCGCAATTTCTCGAAGGAGGGTACGTGGTCCTACTTCCTTGTCCTTCCCCTTGGCCACCAATATGCATGCGCGTTCGTCAGAGATACAGAAGTTGGGTCCATTGGCAAGAGGGATGATGTACATCAAACTCTCCAACTTCCCGTCTCATTATCTCGTGCTCGTGATTACTGAGGAAGACTTCCGCTATGCGCTGATCTCGGTCAAGGTATTGCCGGATAGTATGTATGGCAATATGATTATGGAGGATATCGGATGGTTGGACGTTCGACGCATACGAGGTGAGAAGGGACCAACCGAAATTGTTATTATGCCACGTGTGGAAGATCCTCAGGTGGGGCAAAAGCGGAAGCGCGACATTGCCTCATCGGCGCATCACACCCTACGAAGGGAAGACAAGTGAGTTGTACCATGACAAACCTTTCTGGTTTATGTGTCTTATCCCCGCTAGCTTCAACTTGGAGACGCAGACCCTCCGAGAACTGTATGCCTATTGTTGGTAAGTAGCATCGATCCTGGCGGTTATTTGTTTCAAGCCTGTACGACGTATTCTCAGCGCGCGCGTTGCATATACGAAAGTCGAAGCGCAGTTCAAGCTCCGTGGTATCCCATATACGCACGTTAATCCAACGAGCGCGCTTCCTCCATCTTCCGCCGTATCTTATATCCAATCCTCTCTCGCTCGTTCCATCCCCGCCCTTTGCGTTCAATCTTCCGACATCCTTTCTGGCGCTCCGGCTGCCGAGGCAGCGATGGCTAACATCCGTGTGATACCACTGAATTGGTGGTCAGACAAGAAGGCTCAGGTTGTGACGTGTGTCAAGCTCAAATATGTACAACAGCCTGTTGGGAAACGGGCTGCTGCCGGACGGAGTAGCAGTGATATAATCCGGCCGTCGAAGAGGATCATTTACGATGCTACGGAAGCGGTGGTATCGTTCTTGTCGGAACAAGTGGATACGTGCGTGGACGAGTTCCTCGAGGAATGGGCGAGGGTATCGAAGATGGTGGTGATTGCCCGAGAGGGTGAGGCGCTTGAACATGTCTTGGGGAACGATTCAATGGCTGACGAGGATTGTTGACGCAGTTGCGCAGATGGCGAAAGAAAAGAAATGGCGAGACGTCCAACTCCTTTCGTTCGATTTACAGACCGTCGAATTTGCCTACTCCTCGGCAAGTCATTCCTCCTCTTCTTTTTTCTTTTACATAACACTCAACGCGCACACAGGACTATACGGTGTTGATTAGCTGCACGGACCAACTCTCCCCGACAGGAGGTTCCTTTGAACTTCGTTTCTCCCGTTGCTCTCCATCACTTGCGCTTCCGAATACAAACAACCTCGCACCACCTCCCCCAGTGACATCCATCCAACCACATCTACGATCGAACCCGCACGAAGAAGCTGAACCATACCTTCGCCAGATTCTTCGGCACGGTCCCCTTGCACCTTCGCTTCATCGTCTCGTAGGACTTCTTCGGGACACGTTACCGATCGCCGTCGAGCTTGATCGCCTCGCGGCGGGTACGAGAGAGGAGCGGATGCCTTTCGGTCATGGAAAGGGCAAGCAGGTGAAGTATGCCGAAGAACCGTGGTTTGATACGGTCGTCAAGGGTATGGGATGGTGGCGGGTGTTGTACGGCGATCTTAGGTATGCGTCTGTTCTTCTCCCTTTTCCCAAACATCCCACGTGTGCGTGCTGACGCCACACTCTCCGTTTCAGGCACGCGCTCGATTTGAGATTAATGACCGGCAAACGCATCGCTATCTTGGATGCGTCGTACTCGCTTTTTCAAAACAACGTCGTGCCGCCCTCACAACCGGATTCGGGCTCTGGTATAGATCCCCACTCGAGTTTGGACCCGGGGAGGATCGGGCTAGAGCCCATCCCAGATTTCCGTACGCTCGTCCTCGACGCCGTCCGCGCGACACGCCCATGCATGCCCGACAGCGGACTCGGAGGGCGACGGATCGCCCCGATCGATGTAGGCATCGTGTGCGAGGGCAGTACGATCGGACCTGTCATTCGAGCGTTGCACGAGCGGGTGTTGAAGAAACTTAGGGGGGCTGGTGGGTGATCCGTGCGCTGTGATTCACGGACGTCTGGGCGTTTGGGGATGGTAGGGGTGGTGTGGGTGTGAAGTGAAGGAGGGTCCAGCGCCGTTTCTTTTTAATTATGTTATTCTTCGTGTGCTTTTTTCACCTTCAAACTTTGTCTTTTTTTTTCGTTGTTTTCTATATACCAGGGAACGGCGCACGTTTGGAAAGCGTGATGGAAAGTATGTGAGTCGACCCAGAACGTCCTCATTCTACCCAACATGTATGCTAGTAGTTGAGACCCACCCTCGCTTGTACTGTACTAACACACCAAGCTCCCGGACAGCTGTCAGCTATCCAGGTGCCTATGATCATCCTGGCTACTGCCTGGTCGCCGAGTTACAACACACGCTACAATCATACACGGGGTACTACAAACGGGCTGATATACCTCATGGAAAGCGATGCGAAATGCGAGAATATGCAACGGTCAAGTCCGAGATGGCAAGAGGAAGAGATCCGGAAAGAAGGCGGACGAATCACCCAAGACGGCAGGGCAACTACAAGATATCGAGAGTACGTAGCTTCTCTGTGAGGTAGATCGGTGCAACGTTGTTGAGTAGCTGTACAACAATGGGGTGATCGGATGCGACACGTTTGTATTCATTGTGGGATAGATGCGCGAGTAACAATGCGCCGAAAGGCTGTCTGAGACGCGCGAAAAGCCGTAATGCTCTGGTAAGCTTGTCATATGAAGTGTGTGGTGTAGAGGGTGAGAGCCCATGGGAATCGCTATCCCCGCCTGTCCCATCGACTGGGGTGAGCGGTTCGGCATCATCGTCCACAATCCCATCCTCGGAAGGAAGGACAGGATCAAGAAGACACTGAAGCCATGGATGCACGAGAACCAGATTCCTAAGGGTAGATAGGTCCTCCGTCGTCTTGATCTCGACTCTCCCGAGTCCGGATGTTACACCACGATAAGAATGCTGAGAATCACCGCTCGAGACCAATGGACCTCTCAATGGAAACGAGATGCAGGATAAGCTCAGTCGACGGCTGACAAGACGCGGTGATGGGAGAAGGTCGACTCGATCGTAGAGCATTAAAGCCGAGTCGAGATATGAAGACATCCGTAGTTCCGCGACCAATGCGTCCATCTGGTCATCTTCAATCAGTGACGGGATATAAGGTGAAGTTGGCTCGCGATATACACCAATCTCCGCAGGAAGAGAGCTGTTGTAGTCGGATGTCTTCCCTGTCCAGGCCAGAATAGTGACATCACCTGACCGAGTCAAGACCTCTTGTAGCAGGCGACCCAGAGCACGTTGTTGGCCCTCGCCATACGTGACGGGAATAGAGACATCAAATATACCGAAGAGCGAGTAGGCCATATCCTCTTGTCTCGTAGCGGTGCGAGTCGCTGCAAGACAAAGCTTTTGCCGTACATTCTCTGATCCAGGTCGGAGAGAGAGCAGAACTTGTACGTCAATGCCGTTTGCAGCCGCCATCTCGCCCATGATTACAGACGAATCCTTGTGGTTATACACACTCTCTTCAGGATGATAAAGCTTCCAATCTTCGGTGTAGAAACGGATGACCCGGGATGCGAAGAATTCCTGCAACGTCCATGCACGGGTGTTCCACAAACACCTAATGAGAGCATGCAGCTCCGAGTCGGATCGTACACCCTTCAGATGAACGATGGTGAGAGCGGATTCGTGGTACCATTGGAACATCGATGCCAGGGATTCCTGAAGCACTGAGCCGTCCATTTTGTTTATACAACACGTATCGGACCATGCCCAGTGCAACCCAGCTTCCCGCACGATCATACAGAACATCACCAACTTCGAGACTGTGGGTGATCCTGCCAGTTTGTGTACCGGTTCATGGAGAACATCGTGGAACAGCGGTTCGGCTCCTTCCCAAGTATGGGAGAACGTGGCGTATCGGAAGTATTCCTGAACGGTCGGCATGATGCGAGCGTTGTCGCGTCTTGTCGTAATTGATGCGACGAGCTCCTTGAATTTTGGACCAGCTTCGAACTCATTCAAACGCTCCTGCTTGTCATAAAGACGACCAGTCTCCGTATTAATGAGGACGAGTGGGGCGTCCCGCTGAGTCCGCTTGGCAGAGCTGCGAATGGCCGCTATAGTCTGCGATGGGCTCACATAGTGGTTACGCGTTTCTGCAACGGGTGGGGGCCTCAGATGATGCTTTCATGTGATTCAGAATATGCTCACCCCGAGTAACAGGATCCGGAGATTGTTCAAGCTTCAGAAGCATATTGTTGTACGCATTGATTGCTTCATCGTAGCGGTCAGCGCCGAGTAACGCTGCATGCATTCTTTCGTAGCCACGTGGGTACGACGGGTCGAGTTTGATCGCCTGGGATCGCGTTGACTATTTACTCCAGTGTAATCAGGATACACGTACTGCGTCGGCATCCTCTAGCGAATCTTTCCATGACCCAATCATGGCTCGTGCTTTGCTTCTCTTCGTCAAAAGATCTAACGATAAAGGATTGAGGGTCAATGCTGTAGTGTAATGGATGACGGCATCGTCGTATGAAGCAGAGTCCATGGCTACATCTCCACGTGGTTCTAATGCCTTGAGACAACGCGCTTTGAAGTCTGATGTTCAATGTCAGAGGGCACCAAGGGTCACGAATCAAGTCATGAATTCTCACTAGCAACCCACTCGGTTTCATCTATAGACTTCATTTCCTTCTTAGGGATGTTCGTCGTTGTTGGGAAAGAATCCGTCGCATCGTTATGTCGCTGTTGGAGCCCCTCAGCGAGTTCAGACTGAGCTTGTCCGTCCCGGTTACCCGTGCCCTCTCCTAGCTCGCTCTCCATCTGTCGGAAACAGTCGATCGCCTCCAAAATGCGACCGTCCCCTTCTAGAACATCGCAGATTGCCCGGTAGATTAGAAACCTTGGTACCTTGAACTGATTCGCAAAGACTGTCAATCTCCAGCGTCAGACTATCATGTAAACCCTACCTTTGCGGCGGCAGTCAGTGCTTGGTTGGGCGAGCTTTGAATCAGCACCGTGCTTGCCCACTTGATTAACAATGTGTTTGGGGTGGAGGGACCGAGTAACAATGCAGTAGAGTAGGCTGCAACTGCTTCATCCTGTTTCTCGGTGTTCGATGCCTCGTCTCCAGTTCGTTCCAGCGTCGATATGCATTGGCTCTTGAACTCTGATGGTAGAGATTGAATACATTATTCTGATATGTGACGCCAAAACTCACTAGCAAACCAGTCCATTATGAGGCTGTTGGCTCTGACCTCCTCGCTTACGATGTTGATCTCGAGAAGAGACAGAGCAGCATCGATGATGCGGCCCTCGACATACAGGGCTTCGCATTGATATCTCTGCTCGTGCGCACGAAGGATCTGGACGAGGCTATCCACTCTATGTTGGGAATCGGAGAGCTGGTTACGGAATTGCTGGACGGTTTCCTCAAGACGTGCATCATTTCTTTCTGATGAATGAGGATGTCAGCGATGTAAGAGCCAGGGTACTAAAAAACGCACTTGAGTTCTCCTCCTGTGCACGAAGCGACTCGATGGTTTCATCCGCTCGATGTTGTGAGTCGGCGAGCTGGTTACGGAGTTGCTGAACGATTTCTTCGAGACGCGCGACTTTGCTGCCTAATGAACATGGATTTGAATGACACGCGAGTCAGGGTGATAATCAACGCACTTGGGGTCTCCTCTTCTGCACGAAGGGACTCACTTGTCTCTTCGGGATCGGTCTTTTCCACTTTCATGGGTTCGATTTGCCGATCTGTAAAAATCTGCAGCAGTCAACAACGCAGGGACTCATGCAGCGAGATTTTAACGCAAGTGCACTTACATTGTTGGAGTGGGGTGAGGGAAGGATGTTACAGAGACTGCGAAGAGTGATTGTCTTGCCCCCACCCATCACAAGGTCGTAATTTGCTGAGATAGCCATTGATTTGACGCGACCTGTATGCTGGATGACAGACCCGATTTGCTTGTGCGTCGTAGTGTCCCAGAACGAGACGGATGAGTTTGCGGAAGCTGCGATGAATGTGCCGTTGCTTGTCAGGGCGATGCAAGTAGGTTCATCGTTGCTGTGAATATGCCATTGAGAGAGCGTCGTCCCTGTGGACACGTCGAGACAGTGGATGTTCCCATCGCCAGATAAGACAAAGAGTTGCTTGCTATCGCTGGTCCAAGCGAGGGATTGTGACGCGACTTGGATTGGGACGTCGACGAAGTGACGGTCGCTCTGACTGTCGTAGATCCGAACAGACTTGCTCCACGTGGCAGTGGCGATTTGGCGTCCGTCGGGTGAGAATTTGACCGCGATAACGGTGCTGCGGTGGTTCCAGGGGCCGAGCAGTCGCTGGCCAGTCGAGAGCGACCAGACGCAGGCAGTCTTGTCATCCGATCCGCTCACGATTCTCGTCCCATCTGGGGAGACATCCACCGCATACACCAGAATGTCGTGTCCGTTCAACGCCGTCACTTTCTCGCGGCTCTCCGCATTCCACACCGTCACCTCGCCACTGTCCGTCCCACCCACGACCCACTTTCCATCTCGTGACACTGCGATGCTCCAAACAATACTCCCCGCATCCATTGGCGTCCCCACCTCCATGCCATCTTCCACTCGCCAACGTCGAATCTTCCCTGCCAAACCACCGCTCACGATGTGCTTCCCATCAGCGAGGAAGGCGACCGAAAATATGTCGCCTCGACCATCGATTTCGATCGGTTCTGCTTGCTGTTGCTGAACGGCGCTGGAGGAGGGACTGTCTTCACTCGACTCTTGGGTCCCCGTCAGTATCGCACTCTCAAACGTCTCACCCATTGACAGATACTCACCATTCCTTGACCACCTCCTTCTGCTCGAAGACATACTCGGCCAGGTAATAGCGCGTTGGAAAAAGGGATGTGCGGTCGTCCATTCATGGTACCCCAATGTCGCCTGGCATACACGCGGCTCCTTATTAATACCCATCAGTTCACACAACTATAATCATCTCTCGGCGGTTGTTCTCACTCCACCGAAATCGTCGTCATCGTGGGAGTCATATCAGAGTTGTCGATGGGGAAGATTCGCTCCACGCTGTTCAAGTTGGAAATGGGAAGCAGCGACTAAGCGAGCTATGCTGGCGATGGTTGCTTCCGAAGAACTGTTCTGGAAGAGTTATAGGTTTAATTGTATGGATTCCACAGGTTCTGGACCAGCCATATTCGAGTTGGCGTTCAACATGCGCGCGACTCCACCGAATATCAGGTTCTTCTTCAATTTTGCTCCTCGTCAGGGTGTGGTTCTAGGAACCGTTGCTTCCATAAGAAACATCGTATGAGCAGAATTGCATTCCTGACGTTCTCCACAGCTATGTTGGTTTGCACCTATGCTCGGATGGTCGTTGGCGTCAGAGAACGAGCAGGCATATGTACACTGAGGTACGTCTCCCCTCCTCTCCCTCGATCTCCCAACTGGATCTGACCATGTATGGTACGACACGGGGCCATGACAGAATTGGAGGCATCGCGTATGTATGCGCATTTACCATTCTGTATGTTCCCCTCCTCATCCCCCCTTTTTTGTCGATCGTCTGCCATCGCTAATACACCCCACACCACCACCCTTGTCTCCTCCATCTCGGGCCTCTCCGATCTAGGCCGCAACTACGGGATCATCGCCTCCATCCTTGACATCCCCCGCCTTTCCGTACATCTACAAGTCGTGGACGTTGGTCACATCCACACCGACTTACCGCCACCAACCATGACTATCGTTACCACCAGAGATAATCATTGGCAGGTCGTATGTATATTTTATTCGTTCCGTGTTTTAGCTTTTACCAAGGCTGTGTATGGGAGAGGCCCGGTCACCGTGCACGTATTGCAGAGCAACACTCGACTCGGAAAATGCGCAAGGCACGAAGCATCTAACGTATCTCATTCACAGCAACCCCGAGTCGAGTCTATTACGCACTATGAGCGAGATGCGACCGTGAGTACATAATAACACTATGGCTACTCTATAGTCCTACACGTCTGAAACGGATACATTCCGCTCTTCCTCCTTCCCGCCGAGTCCCGACATCCGATCCGCCTCGGGAGAACCAACTACCGGGAGATATTTGCGAAGCGACTCGGAGACTCGGACGGGACTCGTATCCTCTTTGTACGCGATTGCAAAAGATGACGTCCATGCCTGTATGAAGAAGGGGGCAACAAACAAGGAGAGTACAGTCGACTATCTCATAATATGTGCATATTAACATTTGCTACACCGCACGATAATCAAATGTTGACGTTGAGCATCAACAACAATGCCGATCACTAGAACACGACTATAATGTGTCTTTTCTGCTTGAAGATGGGACTGATGAACACTAGGAGGTAAATACGGCTTTTTTGCATCCAGGATGGGCGATCAGAAGCGGGGATGGACGTACAATCCACTCAGCTTTTTTCTCGTACGTCTATGAGGCAAAATGAGGCAAAATGGATTATATTCCATTATCACGCTTCTCCTGTTTCACTGATGGGATCATTTATGATGCTACGGAAGTGGTCGTATCATTATTGTCGGAACAAATGGATATGTGCGTGGACGAGTTCCTCGAGGAATGGGCGAGGGTATTGAAGATGGTGGTGATTGCCCGAGAGGGTGAGGCGCTTGAACATGTCTTGGGGAACGATCCATAGCTGACGAGGATTGTTGATGCAGTTGCCCAAATGGCGAAAGAAAAGAAATGGCGAGACGTCCAACTCCTTTCGTTCGATTTACAGACCGTCGAATTTGCCTACTCCTCGGCAGGTTTTTTTTTCATTTTACATAACCCCCAACGCTCAACGCGCACACAGGACTATACAGTATTGATTAGCTGCACGGACCAACTCTCCCCCACAGGAGGTTCCAAGTTTGAGCTTCGTTTCTCGCGTTGCTCTCCATCACTTGCGCTTCCGAATGTAAACTCCCTCGCACCACCCTCCTCAGTGACATCCATACAACCACATCTGCGATCGAACCCGCACGAAGAAGCTGAACAATACCCTCGCCAGATTCTTCGGCATGGTCCCCTTGCACTGTCGCTTCATCGTCCCGTGGGACTTCTTCGGGACACGCTGCATATCGCTGTCGAGCTTGATCGCCTCGCGGCAGGTACGAGAGAGGAGCGGGTGTCGATTGGCCAGGGGAGGGGCAAACAGGTCAAGTCTACCGAAGAACCGTGGTTTGATACGGGCGTCAAGGGTATGGGATGGTGACGAGTGTTGTATGCATGCGTCTCTTCTTCCTTTCCCAAACGGCCTACGTGTGTGTGCTGACGCCAAATGCTCCGTTTCATTTCTCCAGGCACGCTCGATTTGATATTAATGACCGGTAACGCTCGCAAACACCGCCCCTAACGCCGATACCCTTACTGATGCTGAATTTTATCTGGACGAGATCGCTGTCGGCACGTTTGTACATCCACCATCGACAAGCACCGATTGCCAGTACAATGTACCGGTTTATGTCAACGAGTCTTTAGCTTTTGGCAAGCACAATATGATGATAGAGCTTGTCAATTCCAGGAACGCGGTGTTAATCTTGTTTGATTTACCTGGTTATACGTGTGTCCTTTGTCTGTCCTGCGCTCGGCCGTCCTCGTGGTCTTGATAGTACAGATACAGATAACCCAACGACGTCTAGTTCTGTCTTACCACCTAGCTCAGCAGCTTCGAGTTCATCACCATCGCCAACCTCGCCAGGAACCCAAGGCAGGTCCTCGGGACAAAACGCTGCCGCTATGGTACAGTGGGTGCGGTAGCAGCCCTTGTATTATCGACTGCTTCCCTATTACGTTATGATATCGGAGATATTGGCAACAGTAGTCGGTTTCCTTCGGCGGAAGGATAGGCTGCATTAAGGGCGCATGGTTCACTTTGTGAGGTGGCCCTAGTAGCCTTCGAAGGTACTTCAAGAATCCACCAGATGGAATCCCCTGTCTCTGAGGTACGTAGGGATGCCATCTTTCCATTTCAGCTATTAGCCTCGATTTGATTCCGACATTTATTAGCACGAGCAAAGAAGTAGAAGGTTTGCGTTGCTAGCGACATTGTGACCTCCAAGTCCCCGGTTTCTACTGCTTTCTAGTAACCCGCCTTCTACCGTTCTGTTACTCAGTCACAACAATGGTCTGCGTGGGCAGGTTAAACTGCTCAGGGAAGAAGTATCTCGTCTCCATTATCTACAAAACCACAACTGGATTTCAGTTGATGTGAAACCAGAGGTGCGCGGTGCCCCCTCAATACTTTTACGGACAATATGGAGTCGCTCGCTGACCTACACAACGCGCTAGACATACCTACACTGACTCAACGTTCGTGTGCTCAAACGCACATGATAGTAGTTCTGTGATACGTTTTTGTACATCTGACCCCATACCATGTTCTCAACGGAGTGGTTCCCTGATAGCAATCCTGCTCAGTGGGATCGATCCAGGGTTTCAAGATGACTTATCGATGTAACATGTGCTACGAAACAATTATTACACTTTACTATCTTGAGACGGGTAATGCAAGTTGACCCCATAGTGCAAACATCTCCATCATCATGCTGATTTCTCGACCAAGGTACTCCCGAAAAAAAAACATGGTGAAGGAATTGTATCTCGGCGGTTTGAAAACTTGCAAACACAGCATGACAATGCTTGACTATGGTTTGTCGATCGATATCCGTCATCGTCATTGACCAACAGCACTGAACCCAACCAGGACGTCATCCTGGATACTGCTTGGCCGCCAGGTTACAACTAAGACTGCCATGATAACACGGGATACTACAAACAGACTGATATACACTACAAGAGGCGATGTGAAATGCGAGGATATGCAATGGTCATGTGTGAGATGGCAAGAGTAAGAGAACCGGAAACGAAGACAGACGAACTCCCCAACACTGCACAGCAACTACAAGATATCCGCCGTCCGTATCTTCCGTTCGTGTTTCTGCTCATGCGCATGCAGGATCGGGACAAGGCTATCCAATCAGTGTTGGGAATCGGCGTGCTGGGTGCGGAGTTGCTGTTCGAGGTGTGCGATTTTGGTATCTAATGGACGAGGGTGTCAATGAAGCGCGAGTCACGATGACGATGTACGCACTCGAGTTCATCTGCTGTATACGAAGCGACTCGATGGTTTCGTTCATGCTATCCGCTCTGTGTTGTGAGTCGGCGAGCTGGTTACGGAGTTGCCGAACAATTTCTTCAAGACGCGCATTGTTGCTGTCTAGTGAATCTGGATGTCAACGACACGTGAGTCAGGGTACTAATAAACGGACTTGAATTCTCCTCCTGTGCACGAAGGGAACTGATTGTCTCTTCGAGATCGGTCTTTTCCACCTTCATGCGTTCGATTTGCCGATATGCGAAAATCTGCAGCAGTCAACAATACGGGGCATCACGAGATGCAAGTGCACTTACATGATCAGAGTAGGAGGAGGGAAGGATGTCACAGAGACTGCGCAGGGTGATTATGTTGCTCCCACCGATCACAAGGTCGTAGTTTACTGAGATAGCCATTGATTCGACGCGACCTGTATGCTGGATGACAGATCCGATTTGCTTGTGCGTCGTAGTGTCCCAGAACGAGACGGATGAGTTTGTGGAAGCTACGATGAATGTGCCGTTGCTTGCAAGGGCGATACACCTGGTATCATTGTTGCTGTGGATGGGCCATTGAGAACGCGTCGTCCCGGTGGACACGTCGAGACAGTTGACTTTGCCATCGTCAGACAAGGCAAAGAGTTGCTTGCTATCGCTTGTCCAAGCGAGGGATTGGTTGTAAGGAGAGTTGACTTTGACTGGGACGTCGACGAGGAGGCGGCCGCTCTGACTGTCGTAGATCCGAACAGACCTGCGGTTCCACGTGGCAGTGGCAACGAGGCGTCCGTCAGGTGAGAATTTGACCGCGCAAACGACGTAGCTGTGTTTCCAGGGGCCGAGCAGTCGCTGACCAGCCTTCGAGAGCGACCAGACACAGACAGTCTTGTCACCCGATCCGGTCGCGATTCTCGTCCCATCCGGAGAGACGTCCACTGCATCCACCGAATACTCGTGTCCTTCGAACGCGGTCACTTTTTCGTGGCTCTCCGCATTCCACACCGTCACCTCGCCACTGTCCGTCCCACCCACGATCCACTTTCCATCTCGTGATACTGCAATGTCCCAAAGATCAATCCCCGCATCCATTTGCGTCCCCATCTTCCTGCCATCTTCCACTCGCCAACGTCGAATCATTCCTTCCCGACCACCGCTCACGATGTGCCCCCCATCAACGAGGAAGGCGACTGAATATATGAAGTCTCGATCATCGATTTCGATCGGTTCTGCTTGCGGTCGGTGAACAGTGTTCGAGGAGTAACTGGTTTCACTTGACTCTTGGGTCCCAGTCAGTATCGCACTCTCAAACGTCGCGCCCAGATACTCACCATTCTTTGACCGCCAGGCTCTTCTGCTCGAAGACATACTCGGCCAGGTAACAGAGTGTTGGAAAGAAGGATGTGCCGTCGTCCATTCACCTATTGTTCCCGATGAGTGAGCCTTATTAAGCATGGCCCAAATCAGTATCGTAATGTTTAACGTGAGCATCAGCCTTCGTCGGCACGCCGAGGGCAGATGCGGGTTTTCGGGCTCCGACGTCGAGGGGTATAAGATGCGTAAACACGTGTTTACGCATCTTGGACCGCTTCCACGACGTCGGCTCGTTCCTTTCTCGCTTCACTGCACACGAGTTGGGAACTCGCATTTGGGCCTTTGGCCCAAAAGGGGGGTAAATATCTTCATCCTAGTTTTTATGTGAATGCTTTATCCTAGTTTTCATACAAGGTACTTCATCCTTTGTCAATGGTTTGCTTTTGGGCCTTTGGCCTGAACAAAGCCCCTCCCCCCCCCTTTTTTTTTTTTTTCTCCATCACTTCCACAATTTTTTTTCCCATCACTTCCACAACTTAAAAGTAGAAAAATACATTTTATATTCATGGCAAACAAAAAACTCTATGTATCAAATGTTCAGATTCCTAAATACTTCAGTCCAGACTACATTGGTTGCTTTTGTATTTTCTTGATCATGAGAAAAGAGAATTTTAATGTTTCTGGGATGAGTACAATGTGATAAGGCCACATAAAGTTATCCATGAGAAAAAAACAGAAGAGCTCAAATTTAATCCAACATGCTTGACAGTCTGATCTTGTGACTTGTTGATTGTCATTGCATAGGATAGATGGACTGGGAATTGAAGGCAACAGAAAGGAATAGGGGAATCTTGAAGACCAGAGTCAAGAGCCATGCGTGGAATAAAGACCACATTGTTGGCATTGTCTCCACCCAATACTCTACACTCCAGATTGTGCAGAAGCATGAGTGGTGCACCAATTTTAAGCTCCAGCTTGTGAAGAGGATATCCAGAGGAATTGAAAGTGTTGAGAATTTCTGGTTGGATATAGTCATACTCCCGCTCTGTCACAGAGTCTGCACTGAGGTATGTGGTCTTTTCTTGTGGTAAAACAGAGTCTTGAATGGAGGCATCGACTTCATGGACCTGGTCATTCCTGGGACACAGAATGGTACAATCCAGAAAATATTGATCAGAAAGATGCTGATCTTGAGCAAGAAGTTCAGAATATAAGCAGTTGATGGGGGATGCCATGGTGTCATCACACTGCATATGTTCAGGAAATTCCACCTCTCCATCTGTTATACCTATTTGCAAGAGTTGTAGTGCCCATTCATCACATTCAGGATCTTGACCTAATCACATGTTTTGGTGAAGATAGTGAATGTTCATCCTTGGCCAGAGATTGGAATGAGTCAGAGCAGCAGGGACAATTTCTTCCCTTCCACCATGCAAGATGACAGGAAGTGTTTGCCTGAAATCTCCACCAAATAGAATGGTAATTCCTCCAAATGGGCAATCTGGCTGATCCAGTAAATCACAAAGAGTGCGATCCACAGTCTCCACAATAAAATGATGCTGAGAGGCAGCCTCATCCCAGATGATGAGAGATGTCTCTTTGAGAAGTCAATAAATAGCATCATCTTTTTTGATGCTACATGTGGTTTGTTCATGGCAGGGGATAGCAATCTTGAAGTGTGAATGGGCAGTGCGACCACCAGGAAGAAGAAGAGCTGCCAGACCAGTAGAGGCTACACAAAGAACAATCTTGTCTCTTGCATGAACACCAGCAGCAATGAGTTTGGCCAGATAGTGAAGTAGGAGGTGTAGCCCTAATTGTTATCAAATTAGATATGTTATGACATACATGTATATCTCCAGATTGCACACATTACACACATTGTTTTGCCAACTTGAGCAGCTGAACTGCCAAATGCATTAGAAAAGTGCCCATTTGCATTCTTTTACAAAGCATGTACCCACAAATGCTCAACACAGGGCTGCAGGGGAAGGGTTTGATTGCAATCACTCAAGTTTACTTCAATCCAATTGAAGTAGCAGCCCTTGTGTACAGGTTTGTCACTCAAGTATTCTTTTCCCCCATGTAAGGCTCAGCTATTTGTTTGGTCAAGTTTGCCATGGTGCACAAGAGGCATGAGTTTGTACATATGTCCACTAAATCGCATTCTGTGCTTGAGTGGCTGTGCCGCTGTGGCTGAGTTTCAAACATGAAAACCAAATCAAATGCCACATGGTTTTCTACTGTTTTCTGATGCTTAAGGGCATTAGTGACACAGGCAAAATAGGCATTGGGTGAGTTTTTTTCCCTCGCTCTCTCCCTTAACTTTTTAGATAGGGAGGTCCCAGGAGAGAAGTTGCTGCAATGGTTGGATTGTGGTGGTGCAAAAAGAAAGTTGAGACAGCGAAGTGCAAGCAGACACCAAAAAAGGAAAGTGGCTGTGCTAGCGCCCTACTGAACAGACAATGGATTCCAACCAGCCAAGCTGTTATGATACACAATATTTCAAACATTTATTACACTTACCTTGTACCACACTTTACTTTCATCATCATCGATGCATGCATGTGACCGTGGGAACACACACGTGATAGATCTCTGATCCATGACATCATCAACACGTGTATTTAATTTCCGCTCTTCTCTCACGTGTTGCTTCTCTTTTTCTCAGCATCAAACTTCTTTTCTCACCTTACTCATCCTTATTACCAACT
>JBBPRX010000136.1:0-23521 GCA_038093195.1 Boletus fagicola
GAGGTGGAAACTCCTTCCGGAGTAGGTGGTATTTTGTCACTTCCGGACTCCTCCCTTGGATCCCCAACCTCACCCGAGTGCTGTCCCCTTGACGCTGTACCAACAGCACCATTGATCCTAACCTTCCTGAGTCATCACCCAGATGATCCTATCCTTCCCAAAGGCTATTCCCACTGCCTTCCTGATCCTGGTTCACCCGAGAGCTGGTCCTCACAGCCTCTCTTCCGGTTTCACCCTTCCTTACCATCTTGCCCCTTGACATGCAGCCTTGTGCTCCTACATGATGCAACACGTCTTCACTGCCTTGTCCCTTGACATGAAACCTTGTGACCATTCACTACACGACACATCTCTCCAAACACATACCACGTGACTTCTTGTGACATGTCATGTCATTCCTTTCAGGGCATTCTCCCCTGCCCTAATGACTCTTACCTTATCTGGGCAACCTGCCCTTAACTGACTCACAGTAGTATATAAGTTAGACCTCTGCTTGTAACGTCTCTCTAACTTGAACTTACTCATTCCTGCATACTCTTGACTGCACAAGCCCTCATGCTAGTCTAAGACTCTACTAAGGATAGTAAGTCAGCCTTCAGTCTTTGAGGCTCAAGCTCCCTGCAATCTCCTCTCACTTGATCTCTCCAGCGCTCGTCGCTCTTATCGCCCTCGCCTACCCCTCGTCTCTCTGGGTCATCCCCAGACATCATCGTTGACCCCTTGCTAGGATTAACCTTGTCCCTAGCCCAAGACCATCTGACTCGGCTCACCTCATTCGTCCTCTAGAGCTCAACCTTGAGCTAGGTTCAGGACCATCTCCAGCAGCCAGGAAGGCAGACCACCACCTTCAGGCTCTTCAGCCTGTCGAGGCCTCATAGAGTTGGCACCTCTTACCTTGCCCTACCATCTGGTCAACTGTCAACCACCTTCGCCTTTGTTGACACCCCTTGGGCCCATTGAACCCAAGGAAGGACTCCCCAGTCACCCCTCAGCAGTCGTAGTCCAACCTGGGCTACTCACTGTCCACCCCTGAGGACATTCCGCCTTTCTTTTGTTTCACAGGTATCGACTAGCCTTACGAGTCAGGCTACCACCTGGTTTGTGACCCACAGTTGAGTCTATGCACTTGAGTCACTTGTCTATACTCCTGCTACCAGCAGTAGTCTTAACACACTCCCTCTGATTCACTGCATTTCTCCGATCGCAAGGCTCTGCCTATAGCAATGATCAGTGCTCCAGCATTTGCACTGGCTTGTTGACTAGAAGGCTCTGTTCAGTTTATCCTGCAACTCCGCCCCCAGGATACCGACCTATGCTCTGCTACAGTCGCTCCTCCCGAGGAAATTAACCTCTCCGGAGTACCATGACTTCCCTGATGTTTTCAGTAAGAGTAAAGCCCCAAAGCTTGCTCCACATCGCGAGCACAACCTAAAGATTGACCTCGAGGATGGAGCCTCTCCTCCACTGGGCACCACCTACTCCCTTTCCCCTTCCGAACTCGGCTCCCTCCATGCGTTCCTCGATGAGCATCTCACTATGGGGTTCATCTGTCCCTCTTCCTCTGCCCACATTGCTCCAGTCCTCTTTGTCCGCAAGAAGGACGGTTCCCTCCACCTTTGCATCAACTTCTGAGGACTCAACAAGATCACGAAGAAAGACCACTACCTACTCCCCCATATCTCCGACCTCCTAGATGCTCCGAGCCACACTAAGATCTACTCCAAAATTGACCTCTGGCATGCCTACCACCTAGTCCGCATCGCTGAGGGAGATGAATGGAAGACGTCTTTCTGGATGCGCTATGGCTCATATGAGTGGCTAGTTATGCCATTCAGTCTCACCAATGCCCCTGCGGTATTCCAGCAGTTTGTCAATACTATCTTCACAGATCTGTTGGACGTTTGCATTATACTGTAGTCTTCCTGGATGACATATTGATCTACTCTGAGGACAAGGCCTCCCACAAGGAGCATGTCCAAGAGGTCCTCTGGAGACTCCGCAAACACAGACTTTACACCAAACCCAAGAAGTGTGAGTTCCACACTGACTCTACCGAATACCTAGGCTACTTTATGTCACCCTCCAGTCTCACCATGTCCGCCAAAAAAGTCAAAATGGTACAGGACTGGCCAGAACCTCAGAAAGTAAAGGACATCCAGTCCTTCACCTCTGCTCCTATTCTAACTCACTGGGTCCCTGACGCTCCGCTGATAGTGGAAATAGACACTTCTGACTATGCCATCACCGGAATCCTCTCCATCTGTTGCCTGGATGATGAGATTCGGCCCGTCTGTTTCTACTTGTGTACTCTTTCAGCTCCGGAGCTCAACTACGACACCCACAACAAGGAGCTTCTTGCCATTCATGAGTCCTTCCGGACTTCGCAGCATTACCTTGAAGGTTCCGGTACTCCGGTCAATGTAGTCACCAACCACAAGAACTTGGAGTATTTTGCTACTTCCAAACTCCTGACCTGGCATCAAGCCTGGTGGTTGGAGTTCCTCTCCCAGTTCAACTTGGTCATCTGATTCCATCCTGGATACCTTGGTGCAAAGCCCGATGCACTCACTAGATGCTGGGATGTCTATTCCAAAGAGGGGGATAAGGACTATGCTTGCACCAATTCCCACAATTTCCATCCAGTATTCACCCAAGAACAGCTTGCATTGTCCCTCTGAGCAACCTACCTTGCTGCTCTGTTACAATTGGTGAAACCACCCCCGGTTTTTCCTTTGCTCTAACTACCCAGGAGACTACTGCCGAGGACCACCCCGCATGGACTCTCAAGGACGACATCCTTTCCGGCCTAGAGGAGTTCGCCATACCAGACTCCGTCTGGAATGACCTCTTCAACGACACCCTCTTCCCACCTGAGGCTGTTCCTACACAGCCTCACTAACCTTGCCTCATCACGTGCCTCTCACGTGCCTTGCGTCTTGTGTCTCTACGTGTTGACGCGTTCTTCCTCTTTCATTGAACACTGCCTCCTTGATTGCGTTCTCTCATATGCGGTCTCATGATCCTTACCTCATACGCGCGTCCCCTCTCATGTCGCGACACGTCTCTACACGTCTCTGCCTGCCCTTATCTCCTATTCCCTTATTTAGCTGGACCTGCCCTAAACCACTCTATGAGTATATATATTAGGGCTCTGCCTGTATCTCTTCTTTAACCTGAATCTACACAATCCAGTGTAACCTTCCGCTGTTCCTTGCTATCCCCTCTAGCAAGTCTCTGCTTCCTCTCTCCTCATCCTCCCTTCTGCCTAGGACTGCCTAGGCATAACCACCATGGCCACCTTTGAGCATTCAGGCTCAGCAAGCACCTTCTAGCATCCAGGCTAGTCGAGACCTTCAAGCGATCAAGGCTTGTCAAGAACCTTTGAGCATTTGGGCTCATTGAGTACTGGGCATTTCAGTGACAGAGGTCACTTCAAGATACTTCAACAGGAGTTACACTCTCGTGTAACTTGTTAAGTTCTTCGAACTTAACATGCTCCAGTACTCTGAGCTAGCATCTTGTTTGATGTGGAGCAACTCCACAGTGACATCCTCTCTGCACTTCCCTCCAACCCACTGGCCGAACTCCACATGTCCACCTCCAAAACACCAGACTCATGTTGGTCAGTTGACACTGACAGATTCCTCCGTCTAGACAACTGTATCTACTGTACATCCCAGATGCCAATGACCTCCAACTCCAAGTCCTCCGATACAAACACGATCACCCACTCTCCAGACATTTCGGTCAGAACTGAACCTTGGAACTAATTCGCCATGAATATACATGGCCAGGTATTAGGACATTTGTCAAGGAGTATGTCTCCTCCTGTATCTCCTGTGCATGCGCGAAGATTCAAAGACACTGGCCTTACAATCTCCTAAAACAACTTCCCATCCCAGAGAAGCCATGGAATTCCATCTCCATGGACTTCATCAAACAACTCCCCAGTTCCTCCGGATACACCACTATTCTCATTGTCATAGACCAACTATCCAAACAGTGTATATTCATTCCAACGCATGACACGGTTACGTCTCCAGAGCTAGCAAAGCTCTTCTTACTCCATGTCTTCTCCAAGCATGGAGTTACCTCCCATATCACCTCCAATAGAGGTTCAGAGTTTGTGTCGCACTTCTTCCACTCACTTGGGAAAGCTTTAGATATCCACCTTCACTTCACCTCTGGTTACCACCCTGAAGGAGACGGTCAGACAGAGTGTATGAACCAAACATTAGAACAGTACCTCCGAGTGTATTGCAATTACCAGCAAGACAACTGGTCCGAACTCCTGCCTCTCACGGAGTTCGCTTATAACAATGCTCTGAGTGCAACTGTCAAAATCCGGAGGTCCAAAGGTCCGGAGTTTTGCAGAGCAAGTCTGGTGCTATTCGTACCGGAGCTAAAGTACATTAGTCTTGGAGTAAGTGATATATAGAAAGTAACTCACCTCAGCTGTTGCCAATGGGGTGAAAACAACTGAGGTGCTGGGAACAGAAGTGGGAATCTAAATACTGTATGGTGGAGGCACACTCATACCTCAATAACTGTCAGGGAAAATGGAGGAAGGGAAAAGTATGGTAATGTCTGTAGCCGAGTAGCAGCCCTGCAGCGTAAAGGAGAAGGGAACGTTTAGGAGTTAGAACTCCTAAACTCCAGAGTAAGAACTCCTAGATTTGGAGTAATAACTCCGGACCTTCGGAGTAGGTGAAGTGACTATGGAGGTTCTTCAGAGGCTCGAAGAGGTGGAAAATCCTTCCAGAGTAGGTGGTATTTTGTCAGCAACTACTGGTGTCTCCCCATTCTTCACCTACAAAGGCTGCCATTCCAACATCACAGTACATCCCAAGCACGATCTCACCTCTGCCAAGGCATGAGACTACTCCATCAACCTCGATTCCCTCCACCAATTCCTCCATGAAGAGATGGCTGCAGCTCAGAAGTGATATCAAGGACCCACGGATGCTAGACGAGCTCTGGCTCCAGACTTCAAAGTCGGAGATCAGGTTTTCATCAAGGCAAAGTACTTCCACTCTACTAGGCCCTGTAAGAAACTCTCTGAAAAGAACTTAGGACCTTACAGTATCATCGCTCAGGCAGGTTCCCACTCCTTCACACACTGTCTTCCAGACTCTATGAAATCAGTTCACCCTGTTTTTCATGTGTCACAATTAGAACCCTCTATACCCAACACAATTCCAAATAGGGTACAGCCTCTGCCACCTCTGATTGAAGTAGACGGTGAACTGGAGTTCAAGATTTCCGAGATTCTCGACTCCAAGATTAATTGACCAAAACACAACTGCAAGTTGCTCTACCTAGTACATTGGTCTGGATATGAAGGTACTGACGATGAGATGTTGTGGTTACTGGCCACTGAACTTGGTCACGCCTCCAAATTCATTCAAAACTTTCATCTCCGATATCTGGACAAACCCGGACCTCACTCCAAATGACCACTCAAATGACTTCATTGTTAAAAGGAAGCATTCAACTATGTATCTACACTTTCCTGTCGTTTTCGGACTCGTCCGATCCCTCCCCATCCTCATCCTCATCATCTCCATCCTCTTCATCTCTGTCCTCCACTTCTCCGCTCTCCACTCCACTTCCTGAGGCCACCTTCTTGCCCCAACCACTCCACCCGGGAATTTTCTCCAACTCCTTGGAATGGCCCCCTTTGGCCCTCTCCAACTCCAATTCCCCCACCTCCTCCAGGTTCAACTCCCCTTCCTCGTACTCCTCATCCTCTCCAGACTCTGATTGTGCTACAAATACTTCCGCCACCTTCAGCTGCACAAGCCGGTTCAAGAGCACGTTCTGGCAATCTGACCACCAGAGCACACCCCTGACCAACTCCTGGAGGCTCTTCATCATGGCCGTAGAGGCCTGAATCGCCTCCGCAGCCTCTGAGCTGCACTCATGCTGTTCGGTTTTCCTTCCCCCCTTACTGGACCCAGCCTCTGTCCACACCCTCTTCTTGTCCCCCTGTGGCAACTCCTCCTCCATCCTCTTCCATCGTCGCACCACCTTCTCTGCACCCTCCACACCTGGCCTCACGCACTTGCTCTGGCTTTCAATACAGGCCAGGCATGCCCTTGCCTTGCCGGGCCTGGGCTTGCAATCAAACCCACACTCCGCACAGCTGGCACACTTGCCTTGCTCTTTCCCTTGTCCTTCCCCAAACCGGCGCTCTGCTCCACATGGACTTGCTCAGCCTACACGATCCTGATCAGCGCACGAGTTGTGATAGGCAGCCACTCACCCTCTTCTTGGCCACCTCCTCAGCCCTCTTGCGCTCAGCCTCTGCCACCTTGCACTTCACCACCTCCTCCTCCTCCTCTGCCTTCTTCCGCTCCTCCTCTGCCTTCTGCCTCTCCTCCTCCACTCTCTTCTCCTTCACTCGTCATCGCCATTTGGCATACTTTGCAGCACAAACGACATCGTCATCATCGGTGCACTCTGCCAGGCATTCATTGGACCAGGTCTTCATGTCGGACATGATGGTTTAGGATGAAGGAGCTGGGCAACTACCAACCGGACTTTATATGCCTCCGAGTCAACCACAATAGAATTCGAACTCCGACTTTTTCCTCACTCCACATTGTATCCCCAATAAGGCCTTCAGGGGTTCAGGCCTAAGAGGGGGATACTGTCATATCCCGTGCAATGCTAAGTCCATCTCTGGTGCTCCGCACCATTTCTGCCTCTGTATGTATATATGAACTCTGGTGTGATCTCTCAAAAGATACAACTCCGGACTTCTGGACATTTACCCTTACTACCTTCCATTTTCTCTCTCTCTTGTAAATACTCCCTGTCACCTCTATTTAGTATAGTTCTGCTCTTAGTACCTCTCTGATCCTGTGCTCACCTAGGAGCACAGCTCCAGTTATTCCTCACCTCCAGACCTTTACCAATCCAACTGCATTCCATTAGTAAACCTATGCCTCTCCATAGTACTGTATATAAACTCCTATAACTCCTGTACTTTCTCCTTAGTCTGAATATTAGCTTAGTTCTCACTCCTGACCTCTGACCTTGAGTCTCGATGACTCTCCTCTGTTATCTCCACTCGACTTAGTACTTCAAAACTACCTTAGTCCATACCGCTCCGAACTCCCTCGTAAATCGGGACCACTAGACTATTGGCAAGGGCGCACCACACACAGTGAAGCCAAGTCCTGCCCCCTCAGTAGCTCCAAGAATCCGGAGTTACACCAGAGTGCATGGACTTAACAATCATGGTGGTTTGAAGGCCAAGTGTCAGGATAGGGTGTTCGGAGAGGGGATGGCAACGCATGAGGCGTCCGTCGATAGATGGCCAACCTGCCTCCAGGTCAAGTGTGTGAGATGTCTGTCAATTGATGGCCGACCCATCTCCAGGTCAGGTGTGTGTGTATTCAAAGGCCAGTTGCTAGGGGGGTGTTGGTGGAGAAGGCAAAAACAGGGGTCCCATATCCCGGGGACCGGCAGCAGAAGATGAAGGAAGTGCTGTCAGCCCACACATCCATGTTTGAAGAGAAAAGTGGTCCCGTATCCCAGGAACCATCGGCAGATTGGAGGGGAAGATGGGAGGGGAAAGTGAAGCAAAGGAAGAGAAAAGACCATGTGGATTTTGACCATTCCAAGGCTTGCCATAGATCCAGCAAGCTATTAGGCCTGATTCCAGTGGCTGGCGGCTACCGGGGAGTACCAGGTGCTTGGAGAGTGTCTTCATGAGGGCGTCCTTCAGCATCTGGGAAGAAGGAGAATGTGCTGAAGGCCCACACATCCATATCTCTACCTCCTTCTTATCTTGATGATAATCGCGATGTTCAACCCTGAACATAACCAGTTTGCCCAGAGTGAGGACCAGTTGGAGGTTGGCGGCCGAAATCCAGAGAAGTTTGAAAAAATTTCCTGTAAAGGAAAACTCCAGTCCTAATGATTGCGGACTGTATGTTCTCCACAAATCTTCATCAGCCCCTAGAAAAGCAATGGTTAGATCTTCACTTGTAGCCATAGGCCTTTCGTGTCAGCCAGTCTATGCAGCCCTTGCCCCTGATCCCAGGATTGCTAGTCTCCCGCCACAGACCAAGGCCTGATGGACGTTTGGAGTCTTTAGGTTTATGACCTCCACCACATTGGAACCACCATGGCCCAATCCATCAGGGGTAGAATCAAAGAAGGGAATCCTATCCCTTTACCAGTTATGATCAGGGCGTCCCCCAGTTCCTTCATGTCCCATATCGTCAGGGCAGTGTATCTCTGCACGCGTAGTCACATGAGCAGCCCAGCGGGATCTCATGGTGCAGTTCAGGGTCCTCTGACCTGGACCTATTGGGGTGATCAATCCCAGGTCTCGTTCCTGTGGTAAACCTTTCATCCACAGCATTGGTTAGTCAGGGACCTCCTTTTTAGAATGAAGGTGCCATCCCTCTTGACTCCTACCTCCTTCTTAGAGTGGAATCATCCACACTCTCCAGAGGTCATCTAGGTCTCACTTCTGGCCATCCCATGGATTCATGCCCAGAAGGTGATAGTTTATAGACCTTCCAGTCTCTCCCTTAAGAGGGGTGATAGTTTACTGGTCTTTCCAGACCCTTACCGGGGTAGTTTTATGACTTTCCAGTTGTCTACCCCAGAAGGATTCTGCTTGACAAGAACCTTCCTTTGGGATTACAGTTTACTCACCATGTCAGGCACCGCCACTCCACTGGTTCATGGAGGGCCGAGATAGTTTAACGTTGTTATGGACTAGCTAGGCAGTTAGAACTGTGGTCGCTGGCCTTGGTGGTGGTCCGCGTGATAGGATTGGGTAATCCCATTCAACTCGGTGCTCATCCATCCTCAACAGGTGTTAAGTTTGAAGAACTCAACAAGTTACACGAGAGTGTAACTCCCAGTGAAGTATAACCAAGTGACGTCCAGTCACTGCGACTATCAAAATAGTCCCTTCTACGAATGGATCGTAGGCAAAGCCCTGGAGTGTCTCGACAAGCCTGAGTGCTCAAAGGTCTTGACTAGCCTGAATGCTAGAAGGTAGCAGCGATGAGGGGATCTAGGCTGTCCTAGATAGAAGGGGGTAGAGGGGCGAGCGAAGCAAGACTTGCTGGAGGGGATAGCAAGGAACAGCTAGAAGAGTATACTGGATTGTGTAGGTTCAGGTTAAAGATACAATACAGGCGGAGCCCTAATATATATACTGAGAGAAGGGTTTAGGGCTGGTCAGGCTAAATAAGGAAATTAAGGTAAGGGCAGGCATAGACATGTAGAGACGCATCACGACACGAGACACAAAGCACGTATGAGGTAAGGATCACGAGATCGCATATGAAAGAATGCAATGGAGGAGGCAGTGTCTGAGGAAAGAATAGGAACGCGTGGATGCATAGAGACGTGTCATGACACGAGACATGGAACATGTAATGAGCAGGGTTTAGTGAGGCTGTGTAGGAACAGCCTCGGGAGGGAAGAGGGTGTTGTCGAAGAGGTCATTCCAGACAGAGTCTGGTATGGCGAACTCTTCCAAGCCTGAGAGGATGTCGTCCTTGAGAGTCCAACCAGGATAGTCATTGGCTGTGGCCTCCTGGGTAGTCAGAGGAAAGGAAAAACTGGGGGTGGTTTCACCAATCGTAACAACAGGGTTTCTCAAAGGCAGAATTTGCCACATAGATCAGTGGGTTTCCTCTGTCACCTTGGTGGTATTGGCAGTGGTGGGTGATGACCCATAGCTTCCCGTCAAATTTGTGGTATTCTATGACTGGAGGTCAATCACATTTGTCACAATTGACCTCCTCTCAGCATTGGTGACACCATTGGGTGGTGTCTTTGAGCTCAGGTAGTTCATGGTCATCTTCTTCAATGGTCCAGTTGGTCATTGGCTTGGTTGGCCAGTTGACCAGCCACTCCTGGGCAAGAGAAGCTGGTTCGATAGGCGTCCACTCGTCAGAGAGGGGAAAGGACTGTTCTTCAGATGATGGCTCCAGTGGTATGTCTTGTGGAGGTGTTGCTACTCTCTCCTTGCCCTTGTCTTGAGTGGGGCAATTGCTCTGGCTCTCCGTCATAGCAGGATGATTCAGATTTGATACTGAAGAATAGACTCTTTGAGCATAGTGGTTCTTTGGACAACACCCCGTTTTCTTGCAAGTGAAGCAGTGCTTCTCAGCGAAGAGTTGCACAAGTTCCCCTGTAAACAGAATAGGTGGTGGGGGTTGTTGTTGGCCATGGTTGGATTTGGAAGTCTTCTTGGTGTGAGGTTTGGGTTCACCAACAGGCTTGATGGTTGGTGAGCGTCTGTGTTGTGGAGAGGGAGGTGTTAAGTTCGAAGAACTTAACAAGTTACATGAGAGTGTAACTCCTGTTGAAGTATAGTGAAGTGACCTCTGTCATTGATGACCTCTGTCACTGGTGTGCCTGGTACTCAACGAGCCTAAGTGCTCAGAGATTCTCGATGAGCTAGATGCTCAAAGGTAGCCGCGAGGAGGACGTCTAGGTGGTTCTAGATGGAAGGGGGGAGGAGGGGGAGAGGAAGCTGAGACTTGCTAGAGGGGATAGCAAGGAATGGCAGAAGATTACACTGGATTGTGTAGGTTCAGGTTAGAGATACAATACAGGCGGAGCCCTAATATATATATTCGTAGAGTAATTTAGGGCAGGTCCAGCTAAATAAGGAAATTAGGATAAGGGCAGGCATAGACGTGTAGAGACATGTCGCAATATGAGGGGGGACGTGCATATGAGGTCAGCAGATGCACATATGAGGTAAGGATCATGAGATCGTGTATAAGAGAACGCGATCAAGGAGGCAGTGTTCAAGGAAAGAGGAAGAACGTGTAGACATGTAGAGGCACATCATGACATGAGACACGAGGCACGTGATGAGGCGGGGTTAATGAGGCTGTGTAGGAACAGCCTCAGGAGGAAAGAGGGTATTGTCGAAGAGGTCGTCCCAGACGGAGTCTGGTATAGCAAACTCTTCTAAGCTGGAAAGGATGTCGTCCTTGAGAGTCCAAGCGGGGTGGTCCTCGGCTGTAGTCTCCTGGGTAGTCAGGAAAGGAAAAACTGGGGGTGGTTTCACCAATCATACATAACATTACCCTCCGTGTATATCTGAAGTACCATCTCAGAATCAAGAACTTCAGTCTCCTTCATTGATTTTGTAATTGGATAGGTCCCAGGTGATGGGGTCGATGTCGTGGAAAGTGCACTGCTGCCAGGTGTGCTCGGTGGAGTTGCAGCGGTTGCAACGTCGGCAGGGACAACGGTATTGGGGGTGTCCGGGAGCAGGTTGGTGGCAGTAGGGGCAGTGGTAACGGCTGCAGTCAGTGTGGATATGTCTGGGTTGCTGACATTCAAAGCATCGAATGGGGACCATGGATATATGGGGGGATAGAGGAAGGGAGCTGGGCATGCGAAGTGGGGAGTCCACAGAGGATTGGGGACTACTATCCACGGCTGTAGTTGAGTCTGAGGGAGGAGATCCAGTGGGGGTCTGGTTGACGAGGGGCCCATCTGGAACGACGAGGGGAGGAGTGGGGACAGGCTCTGTAGCTGAGCCCAATGGGGAGGCCAGATGGCAAATGGGTTCGGACGGGAGTCTGGCGGTGAAGAGGACCATACAGGGACAGCGTCTGATGGGATGACAGGGAGGGAGGGGTCTGGGGAGTGGGGGGATGACAGGGGATGTGGGTAAGGGGGAGGAAGGTCTGGTTGGTGTGGAGTGGGAGAGGGTTCCGATGTCAACTCAGCTTCCAATGATAGGATGAGGTCCTCGATGGCCATTGCTTCATCTGAGACAGGGGGAATCTCCTGGGGAGGAGTCAGACGATTGATAGTCTGGGACAATATCAGAGTTGTCAAAGTAGGCGGCTCGGGAGCTCTTGGGAAGAGCATAGAGGATGGGGTGTAGGAAAGAGGCGACAATGGATATGGGAAGGATGGAGATGCAGAGGTCGAGTCCCTCATTGTGGAGGAGGTCAAGGGACGAGTTTCTGATCTCGAGGATCGCTTGTTTGACAGCCATGATGGCCGACAACTCCAGTGAAGAGTGGAAGGGGTCGACGAAAGAGATAGAGGAACTTGTCGGGCGTCTGGTGGCCCAGGGGAGAAGGGAGTGAAGCGTGGTGTACTGGCGATAGAGTCTAGTAAGCTGGATGAGGGAGTTGGAGGAGGAGAAGAGGGGGAGGTGTTCAAGTGCAGTTGTTGCTTCTCTGTTTTCCAAGAGCGCGACATAGATGAGGCAACAATTGGTGGGGGTGAGATGGGAGATGTGGATGGAGAGTGGAACAGAGGAAATGAATGGGAAGGGCATCAGTCCAGGGGGGGATGGTGGTGGTTGGAGTGAAAGAGGCATTCAGAGTCCGACTCTCTTTTTATACTCCTCCAGGATCTTCTTGGCATTGCCCAAGTTGGTTTTGGGTTCCCACATTCATTCAGCAGCGGAATAGCCTTTCCAGTGGACCAGGTATTGGTAATTCTGGTTTTGTCCCAGTCTCCTCCAATGGTTGATGATGTTTTCCAATTCGTACTTTTTGGTTGTTCCGATTAGTTCCAGTGGGGGTCGGAGGAAGTTGGGGCCATGTTCCGATGTCTTCTGATAAGATGAAAGGAGAGAGGTGTGGAACACATTGTGGATTTTCCACTGTTTTGGAAGGTCTAATTGGAAGGCAACTGAGGAGATTACTTGGGAGATGGTGAAGGGGCCAGTGAGTCGTGGCACCAGTTTTCGGGTTGGAACCTGAAGTTTCAGATTCCGCGAGTCTAGCCAGACTTTGTTGCCAACATTCCATGGTTTGAAAGATGAGTGGACTCTTTCTTTCATTTGTTGTTGGGCAAGAGTGTGGGCAGCTTCGGCTTCTTTATGGGCATCCTCAAGGTGGGAGAGCCGTTGCTCGAGTGCAGGGAGGAAGGTGTGACCAAGGGGGGGATAGGAGCATGGTTCATATCCCAGACTCAATGAGAAGGGGGATTTCTTGGTGACAGAGTGTATGGCGGCATTGTGGAAGAACTGTGCAATGGAGAGATATTCCAACCATTTGTGCGGTTGGCCATCACAGAAGATGCGAAGATATGTCTCCAGTTCTTGGTTATATCATTCGGTTTCTCTCTCCATCTGTGGGTGGTAGGCTGTGGACAGCGCTACGTCATAGTGGAGGAGGTGTGCCAGTTCCTGAGCAAAGGCAGAGGCGAATTGCGGTCCTCGATCCGAGATCAACTTGTCGTGTAAGCCGTAGTGCTTGAACACGTGATCAAAAAAGAGCTTGGCAACACCTGTGGCATCGATCAATTTTGAGCAAGGGGCGAGAATTACCCCCTTACTAAGGCCATGGTTGACCACGACCATGATAGAATCAAAGTCTCCCATGCGAGGGAGGTTGGTAATCAGATTCACGGAGAGGTGTTGGAAGGGACGGGTGGTAGCGACAGTGAGGGGCACGAGCAGAGGGATGGTGGGGTGGGTTTGAACCTTATAGGCCTGGCAAATGCCACATACGGAGACATATGTAATGTCTGACGTAGGCAGAAAGGCCTGGCCACCAATAATCCTTGGAGAGGAGGGCGATGGTGCGAATATGGCCTCCGTGTCCACCCTCAGGGGAGGAATGTGCCACTCCAACGAGGTTGTGATGTACATCTGTAGGGATGTACATGCGGCGTTTGAAATATAGTCATCCATCCATGAAGGTCCAATCATCCCGGGAGGATCTGTGAAACAATTTTTGCTTCTTCTCCATGGCATGGAGAGCATTGAGGACCAGCTGGTCCATAGTGGAAGAGTCACAGATCTTTTCCGCGAGAGCGAGGTCAATCTGTTTGATCTGTAAATCAAAGGCGGATTCGGGAAGTAGCCAAATGTCAGCATTATCCGACGAGGTATCAATCTCGTCTTGTCGGGATAGGACATCAGTGGATGCCATCTGTGCACCAGGGAGGGCCGTATAGGCCACATCAAAGTCCATGAGGAAGAGGAGCCAGCAAGCTTGGCAGTGAGAGAGTTTCCTGGGCTCTGTTACGATTGGTGAAACCACCCCCGGTTTTTCCTTTCCTCTGACTACCCAGGAGACTTTACCCGAGGACCACCCCGCTTGGACTCTCAAGGACGATATCCTTTCCGGCCTAGAGGAGTTCGCCATACCAGACTCCATCTGGACCGACCTCTTCGACAACATCTCTTTCCCACCTGAGGCTGTTCCAACACAGCCTCACTAACCTCGCCTCATCACGTGCTTCTCACGTGCCATGCGTCTCTACGCGTCAACGTGTTCTTCCTTTTCCATCAAACACTGCCTCCTCGATCGCGTTCTCCTTATACACGGTCTCGTGATCCTTACCTCATACGCGCGTTTGCTTACCTCATATGCACATCTGCTTATCTCATATGTGCATCTGCTTACCTCATATGTGCGTCTGCTGTTATGAACAATTTGACCCCTACCTTTTTATCTTATCTTATCTAAGTCACGTGACTTCTCTTTCAGATTTCACTTTCATATCACGTGACATTATGTAATAGGTCTAGAACCTAAACACGTGTTTAACTCATGTTTATAATCTCCATGACCTAGAACGTTCTAATGTCACTTATTTAATTACTGCACCTTCTAGAATGTTCCTTATCATACATGAGTTATGACATCATAGATACGCACGGACCAGTATCATAATATGTACAAACAACTGTAACCGTATAAATAGTCGAATATCAATGCCCCAAGAACTTCAGTCAAGTTCTTGTTGGGATTCCCTCAACTATCTTTACTCTATAAGCATTTTCTGGTGTGAGGTGACCCAAGTCTTTCTTAGATTTGAGGTTGTCAACATCTGCTTACCTCATACACGTGTCTGCGTACCTCATATGCACGTCTGCTTACCTCATACGCGCGTCTGCTTACCTCATACGCATGTCTGCTTACCTCATACGCATGTCTGCTTACCTCATACACATGTCTGCTTACCTCATACGCATGTCTGCTTACCTCATACGCATGTCTGCTTACCTCATACACATGTCTGCTTACCTCATACGCGTGTCTGCTTACCTCATACGCACGTCCCTTCTCGTGTCATGACGTGTCTCTGCCTTCCCTTATCTTCTATTTCCTTATTTAGCTGGACCGGCCCTAAATCACTCTACGAGTATATATATTAGGGCTCCGCCTGTATCCTTTCTTTAACCTGAACCTACACAATCCAGTGTACTCTTCTGTTCCTTGCTATCCCCTCCAGCAAGCTCTCAGCTTCCTCCTCCCTCATCCTCCCTTCTGCCTAGGCATAACCATTGCGGCCACCTTTGAGCATTGCGGCTCATCGAGTACCTTCTAGCATCAAGGCTAGTCGAGACCTTCAAGCACTCAGGCTCATCGAGACACCAGGCACACCAGCAACAGAGGTTGCACTAATGACAGGGTTCACTACAAAATACTTCAACAGGAGTTACACTCTCGTGTAACTTGTTAAGTTCTTCGAACTTAACAGGCTCCTTGACATACATGAGGTTCTTGTGGTCTGTCAGGACCGTGACAGGGAATGGTGAGCCTAGAAGATACTGTCTCCAATCTTCTAGGCCCCGTATGACGGCGAGCAATTCTTGGTCATAGACATTGTAGTTTCTCTCGGCCGGAGAGAACATCTGGGAGAGGTAGCCACATGGCTTCAAGATGCCATTGGCATCCTGTTGCATCAGGACTGCACCGGAAGCAGTCAATGAGGTGTCCATCATGAGGGTGAATAGTTTTGAGGTATCTGGCAAAGCCAGGACTGGCCGGCGAGTGAAGGCCGATTGCAACCCTCGAAAGGCCTTCTCTTGATCGGGTCCCCACTTCCACTCACAAGAGGCCTTTGTGAGGTCTAGGAGGGGCCGTGCGATATCCGAGAAGGAAGGGATAAACTTGCAGTAGAAGTTGCAAAATCCAAGGAAAGACCTGATGTCTTTCACATTGCCAGGGTGGTGCCAGTCTTCAATGGCTTTCAACTTGGCTGGGTCCATCTGGACGCCATCCTTGTTGACAACCATTCCAAGATATTCCACTTCTTCGGCGGCAAAGGTGCATTTCTCCAATTTGAGGTACATCTCGTGTTCTCGGAAGCGTTGGAGAACCTTCCAAGTTTGTTCTTCGTGGAGGGCGGGGTCAGCTGAGTGGATTAGAAGGTCATCCATGTAGATGATTAGCCATCCTTCTGCCATGTAGTCTCCAAACAGATCGTCCATGAATGCTTGGAATGTGGCAGGGGAGTTGCACATTCCAAAGAACATTCTGGCTGGCTCAAAGAGGCCATAGGGGGTGATGAAAGCGGCTTTCCAGCGGTCCTTGGGTTTGATCAAGATGTTGTTATATCCCCACCATACATCAAATTTGGTGAAGATGGAGGATCCCTTCAGTTTATCAATGAGGTCGGAGATGAGGGGAAGGGGATATGCATTCTCGATCATGTGAGAGTTGAGATAGCAGTAGTCTTGGCAGGGGCAAAGCTGCTTTCCATCTTTCTTCTGGATGAAGAAGAATGGGGAGGCCTGAGGGGATTTGGAGGGGACAATCTTGCCCATTTTGAGATGTTCGTCAATGAACTCCTTGCAAGCAACTTGCTCTGCAGGGTTCAATGGATAACTCTTGGCTCGTTTGGGAATGAATGAGTCCTTGAGTTCGATCACGTGGTTGTAGGGCTGTGAAGGGGGTAGTTTGGTGATGTCTTTCTTGTCAAAGACATTGGCAAACACCTGAAAAGCTGTGGGGAGAGAAACCTCTGTTTTCTCCATCTGTTGGGCAATAACCATGGACATTGTTGTCCGTCATACCACAAATTCTGGTACATCGCCAGTCGAGTTGAAGAACCTAGCTCTCTGGATAGGTGTCCATTGACAAAATGTGTCATAGAGCTCCCTCTGGATATGCTCTTCTTCGTCATGGCCGAAATACCATAGCAGGTATCATTGTTGGAGCACTTCCAGTTTGAAGCCGGTTGTTTGCTTGTACAGTATTTGGAAGGGGTTATCATAATCCGACCTTCCGTCCAATAGACGTCAGGATTCAGAGCCTGTAGCCAGGGCAACCCTAGAATCATGTCGTCCTTGCTGCAGTTGAGGATGAAGAGGTCCCGCCGCTCTTTCACTCCTCCATAGTCAAGCACCACATTGGTCTTGAACTTGATGGTCCCTGATTGATTGGGCGACCCGTCGACGTTCCACGCTTTGAGGGGCATGTCCATCTTGAAGATTGGCAACTTCAAGCGTCGTACCGTGCTAAGGCTGATAAAGCAGCCAGTAGCTCCACTGTCAATCAAAGCATTAGTGCCAATGATTTTGCCGTCCTGTTTCCAGATTGAAAGAGGAATCCGAATAGAATTACTCTTCAATCCAGAAATAAAGACAGGAGCAATCGTGACAGAAGGAGACGACGTTGGTCTGTCCCTTTCCTTTAAAAATGCGAAGCAGAGGGCACACCTGTGCCAGTGGAAATCCTAGTACCATCCTCTGATGGTCTTCCCTGCTCTTCAAGGCTAGGGGTATATGCGGGATGCTCATGGGCAGTGAGCGCGTTGATGGTTTCGTCCCATCCATCTGCTGTGGCAGTATCATTGGCCTTGTCCAGAGGCACTCCCTGTTCATCCAGCCCTACTTCATAGGCTGTCTTCAGGGTCCTAAGAATCTTGTCACGTCCTTCAGTGCGCGATAGCCCCTTGAGATAGGCATCCAAGGGGTCCTGTGATACGGCAGGGGTTTGTCAGGGGGTGGGGGGTGAGGTGGCGACCACGCGCATGTAGGTCCCACGATTGGGTTTCAGAGAAGGCTTGTTGCGAGTGTAACCAGGGTGGTTATGAGTGGTGCACCCCACTTTCTGGCAAATAAAACAATGCCTTTCCTGAATGAATCGGGCCCATTCTTCTGGTGTGATCATAAGATGATCCACATCCATAGCATGGGGGTCGCGATGACTATGACCTCCTCCATATGCAGGCCTAGGGCCTTTCTGGAAGTGCTGGATTCGCTTGAAATTTCCCTCAATTTCTGAGACCTTGATATAGACATCCTGCATCCCAGTGGTGGTCTTGAGTATGCCGAAGAGGGTGAGGTGGGTGGTGATGTCCTTGTCCAGCCCTCATAGGAACCATTTGGTAAGAGCACCGAGGTCCTTAATTTCTGATCGTTCAGAGAGGACAGCAAAGTCAGAGATGTAATCTCCGAAGGCTTTGTCACCCTTTCCATGTAGGTAGAGGGAGGCGAGGTCGACTCTGGCCTGGATGGTGGCATCATATGGGGAGAAGGTAGTTTCGAAAGCGTCTTGGATGATTGAGAAGGTCTTGTCAGTGTCGGATACTTTGTCGTCCAAGAGTTGGGTAAGCCACGTTTCCACGAAGGCTTTCCCTCTATCTCCCTCCATTCTGTTGAGGAAGATGAACGATTTGGCCCTTTCTCCATATTTGTCTGTGTGAAGGAAAAAGTATCCCAGCATGGCCTTGAGCCATCTGTTGGTGTCCAACAGCTTTCCATCGAACGGTTCAGGGAGGGCGGCTTTGATGTCTCCTGGCATGTCTTCATCATCATTGTCAGGGTCAGCTGGTTCATCTGAGTCTGGGTTGGGTGGTGATGGGGGGGCGTCAGGAAGTCCTCTAAAGAAAAGGTCTTCTTCGTCTTCCTTGATGGGGGAAGGAGAGCATCTGACTTCAACTGGTGTACTGTGGACTAGTACCGGGGGAGCAGGATGGTGTCCTTCCAAGGAAGTGCGAGAGATGGTGGAAGAGGGTGTCTGATGATGAGGAGGTGGAGGAAGAGCAGAAATAGGTCGGAATAGACCACTAATTCTGCGGAATGACCCTTCAGGGGGAACTGCTGCAAAGGAAGAAGAGGGGTGGGGTTGTGGATGTTAAGGTTGCTACTGGTGGTAGAATCTTGACAAGTGACTCAAGTGCATAGACTCGACTGTGGATCACAAACCAGGTGGTAGCCTGACTCATAAGGCTAGTCAATATCTGTAAAGGCAAAAGGGAGATGGGTTGTCCTCAGGGGTGGACAATGGGTGTGACCTCTGTCACTGGTGTGCCCGGTACTCAACGAGCCTAAGTGCTCGGAGATTCTCAATGAGCTAGATGCTCAAAGGTAGCCATGAGGAGGACATCTAGGCAGTCCTAGATGGAAGGGGGGAGGAGGGGGAGAGGAAGCTGAGACTTGCTAGAGGGGATAGCAAGGAACGGCAGAAGATTACACTGGATTGTGTAGGTTCAGGTTAGAGATACAATACAGGCAGAGCCCTAATATATATACTCGTAGAGTAGTTTAGGGCAGGTCCGGCTAAATAAGGAAATTAGGATAAGGGCAGGCATAGACGTGTAGAGACGTGTTGTGACATGAGGGGGGACGTGCATATGAGGTAAGCAGATGCATGTATGTATGAGGTAAGGATCACGAGATCGTGTATAAGAGAATGCGATCAAGGAGGCAGTGTTTGAGGAAAGAGAAAGAACGTGTAGACATGTAGAGACACATTGTGATGTGAGACACAAGGCACGTGATGAGGTGGGATTAATGAGGCTGTGTAGGAACAGCCTCAGGAGGAAAGAGGGTATCATCGAAGAGGTCATCCCAGATGGAATCTGGTATAGTGAACTCTTCTAGGCCGGAAAGGATGTCGACCTTGAGAGTCCAAGTGGGGTGGTCCTCAGCTGTAGTCTCCTGGGTAGTCAGAGGAAAGGAAAAACCAGGGGTGGTTTCACCAATCATAACAGGAGGAGGTAATGGTGGAGGGTTATTAAAAGAGGCAAACACCAGCAGGGGTTCCTCAGAGGGAGGAAGGACACCAGAAGGTGAGAAGGGTGAAGAGGTCTCTGTCCTCTTGGGTCCTGATCAGGGATCAAGGGGAAGGATCCAGGGAGGGTCCAAGGGAAGACTACTGGGGGTAGTCATCTAGCAGAGAACCACAGGAGATCTAGGGGAAGGTCTTCCAGAGTAACATCAAGGGTGAAGGGTCTCCATCAGGGATTGGAATTCAAGGAATGTGGAAGGGAGGCAAAGGGGAGCCACTTTAGGAAAAAGTGTACCCAATCGTAACAGCTACCAGCAGTAGTCTTAACATAGTATCTAATGGGGAAAGGTCCTAACCAGTCCCCATGGAGTAGTAGACAAGTGGAATGAAACCTATCTATGTCCACTGTATTGTAAGTGTGTCCGGTCTAACTCCTTCAGAGTGACCAGATACAAGTCCAGTGTATGTCCAGTATGGGTCCTAAGAATATCATCCAGAATGTTACTTCAGATGAGTCCAGACTTACTCAGACATGTTCAGACTGGTTATCTAGACTACTATAATATATATTGTAATCTATTCAACAAACAGCCATGGCCTCAGCCAAGGCAGGAGGAGTCTCTGAGGGAGGAGTCAGATGATGTATCATCTGGGACAATGTTGGAGTTGTCAAAGTAGGCAGCTCGGGAGCTCTCGGGAAGAGCGTAGAGGATGGGATGTAAGAAAGAGGCAACAAGGGATATGGAGAGCATAGAGCTGCAGAGGTCGAGCCCCTCATCATGGAGGAGATTGAGGGATGAGTTTCTGATTTCAAGAATTGCCTGCTCGACAGCCATGATGGCCAATGACTCCAGTGAAGATTGAAAAGGGTTGATGAAGGAGATAGAGGAACTTGTCAGGCATTTGGTGGCCCAGGGGAGAAGGGAGTGAAGCGTGGAGTACTGGTGATAGAGTCAAGTAAGCCAGATGAGGGAGTCGTTGTGTTACGATTGGGTACGCTTTTTCTTAAAGTGGCTTCCCTTCACCTCCCTTTCCCGAATCCCAATCCCTGACAGAGACCCATCACCCTTGATGCTACCCTGGAAGATCCTCCCCCTGATCCTCGTCCTGGACATCCTTCCCCGATGACTATCCCCAATAGTCATCCTCCTGGACCCCTCCCTCGGATCCCTCCCTAAAGGCTAACCTCATAGTCCTCATCCAACCTCACCCGAGTGCTGTTCCCCTGCAGCCTCCCTTGACGCTGTACCCATAGCATCATTGATCCTAATCTTCCCAAGTCATCGCCTAGATGATCCTATCCTTCCCAAAGGCAATCCCACTGCCTCCCTGATCCTGGTTCACCTGAGAGCTGGTCCTTCACAGCCTCTCTCCCAGTTTCACCCTTCCTTCTCTCATCTCGCCTTTGACATGTAACCTTGTGACTTCTCACGACACAACACGTCTTCATTGCCTCATCCTCCGACACGCACCTTGTGACCACTCACTATGCGACGCATCTTCCCTGACACGTACCACGTGACTTCTCATGACACGACACGTCTTTCCTTCTTGGGCATTCTCCCCTGCCCTAAAGACTCTTACCTTATCCAGGCAACCTGCCCTAAACCACTCTCATTTAGTATATAAAGTTAGAACTCAGCTGTAATGCTTCTCTAACTTGAACCTACTTATTCCTGCGTACTCTTGACTGCACAAGCCCTCGTGCTAGTCTAAGACTCTACTAAGGATAGTAAGTCAGCCTTCAGCCTTTGAGGCTCAAGCTCCCTGTGATCTCCTCCCGCTTGTACTCCCTCAGCACTCGTCACTCTCGTCGCCTTCGCCCTCCCTCTTTCTCTCTGGGCCATCCCCAGACATCATCCTCAACTTCTCGCTGGGATTAACCTTGCCCCCAGCTCAAGCTCCCCTCTTTCGTCATCAGAGGACAACCTCTCCTTCATCGTCAGAGGACGATCATCTCTGGGCAGGCTCTTCCTTCTATGTAGAGCATCTCTCATAGAGTCAGCACCTCTTACCTCACCTACCATCTGGTCAATCGTCGACCACCTCCACCTTCATTGACACCCCTTGGGCCTATCGACCCCAAGGAAGAACCTCCCGGTCACCCCTCAGCAGTCATAGTCCAACCCGGGCTACTCCCACTGTCCACCCCTGAGGACAACCCATCTCCCTTTTGCCTTTACAAATATCGACTAGCCTTACAAGTCAGGCTACCACCTGGTTTGTGACTCACAGTCAAATCTACGCACTCAAGTCACTTGTCTAGGTTCTACCACCAGTAGCAATCTTAACACGTTGCTGGAGAAGAGCAGGAGGCATTCAAGCACAGCTGACACTTCTCTGTTCTCAAGGAGTGAGACATAGATGAGATGATGATCGGTGGGGGCAAGGCAGGAGATACAGTATGTGTGGACAGGGGGATGGAGGGGATGAAAGAAAAGGGCATTGACAAAGGGGGAAGGTGGTGGTTGGAGAGAAAGAGGTGTTCAGAGTCCAACCCTCTTTTTATACTCCTCCAGGATTTTCTTGGCATTGCCCAGTTGGTTTCTGGTTCCCATCTCCATTCAGCAGTGGAATAGCCTTTCCAGTGAACCAAGTACTGGTTTCATCTTAGGACAACCACTTGTGCTGTTATCACTGTTCATAATACACTCCCAAAAGGTTGACTTTTTGGGCTGAGGCTGGTGAGTGTTGAGTAAATGAAGGTTTTTTCATGGCAATGTACAGTTTATGGTGCTACCCAGACATCTAATGAAGTATCAAAGAAGCATACATAGGTACACTAGTGCCCCGGCCCTGGCCCCGGCTCGTGGCCCAGACTCATCTCAGAAGCCCGGCCAAAAGCCGAGATAAGCCCTACCATGCGGCCCGGCTTGGCCCGGCCTAACTAAGCCTGGCTCGGCTCGGCCTGGGGCCTGAGGCCGGGCCTTGCACAACACTATACGGAACACTCAATATATTGTGAATGTCTAGACCGTTTGTTTCTGCATCCAGTGCTTCGCTGTTCGTTCTTTCGTAGACTGCCCGGGCCTTCAATACTGTGCATTCTCCTCCGGCTGCGGGATTGGTGTGGGGAGAAGGGCTGTGCAGCGTGAGCTGATCGGTATCGTTACCATCAATATGACCAAACTAGGATATATATGGTGTGCTGCGAGGAGGCTGGGTGTTCTCTATCTTGCTTCGCAGTCGCGTTCATCTCCCTTGACCTTACGCTCACACTATCCTGCCTGTGCCCGTGCGTTGTGGACAGGTATGCAGTCGACAGGAGAAGGTACGTATCACTAATTGGCGAGTACCTATGTTGAGCACCCATCGACCTCCAGATGGCTCACAAATAATTGAAATCAGTGGTCAACGTCCAATACACTCAGTCTCCTTCACCGAGGATGGTAAACAAGTATTGACCGGCGGCGTTGAAGGAATGCTTCGGCGATGGCAAGTAGATGACGGACACGAGGTTGGCAAGGCAATTCAAGTTGAAGGGGCCGAGATCTATTCTTCTGCGCTATCTCCCGATCGCAAGTGGTTGGTATGTGGACTCCGGCGTCGGGACGCGAATCTAAGGGTGTGGGATGCGCAGACCCGCGAAAAGGTCCTGGACATCAAAGGTCACACAAATACAGTATTTTCCATCGATATCTCCCCCGATTCGACGAAATTTGTGACGGGTTCGGCTGACATGGTCGTGTTCATCTGGAACATATTCACAGGCGAGAGGCTCGTCGGGCCACTGCAGCACGAGGGCTACGTGGTGGCAGTGCGGTTCTCTCCAAATGGTGACCGGATCGCCACCGCTACGGCCG
>JBBPRX010000137.1:0-23498 GCA_038093195.1 Boletus fagicola
AGAAGCCACATACCAATGAGCGTGATGGACACGCGGACATGTCCAGCTTGAAGACCTCGACGCGAGGCGCGTGCACCAAAGGTCAACGCATATCATCGGTTGGATTTATGGCCGTGCGTAACGTTTGGGGAACATGAGCGGCCGAGACAACGCCATTCTTGAAGGCCTCGTATATACACGCGTCGACGCGGGACACACTGGAGTTGCGTGCTAGCCACATCCACATCCTTTGGGTCGAGAGCTCAGTGGGAGAGAACATCAACCTCGACATAGGAGAGGGATTATCGAAACTTCCGATAAGGCGAGTCATTGATAGACGATCGATCAATATGTGCGAGAAGGGAAGCCAAGGTTGGCCGCCGTCGAGTGGTGTAGATAGAAAACATTTGAGCGTCCATTTCAGAAGGTTACTCAAGGCCTTGAAAGGACGAATCTTTGTCTCTAGAAGCTTGAACTTGGAAGGGTGACCACACCAAGTTGACTCGGACTTGTTTGACCTCCCCGCTACAGCTCCAGCGGCCAGCCCGTGCAGAAGCTACGCATACGATAAGGGTCGTGGATATGCTTTCCGCGGAAGACCTGCAAGTCCCCCTTTGCCCAGATAGGCTGAACCGAAATGGCCATTCGTTCGTCGGTCGGCAAAGCTGCACAGCACCGCAACGAATTTAGAGCACGCATTCACACTTGCTGAGTCTTGCTCCGTGCTTGCCAGTGAACCGATACATTCCACTGCATATTCATAGCTGAAGTTCGCGCACGAAACGTCCGGATCTGCTCGAGGCTGTGACCGTGCAGCGCGTTATCATGGGGGGCATTTTCAGGCTCGCCTCCCCTAATCAGGCTAATTGTCCCAACACGTGTCTCCCATCAGCTACACAAACTCTGTCTGACGTGCGGAAGCCTCGAGGCTATTCGCTCGTGTCTTCGTCATGTATCTGCGCCCGCCACCACATATAAGACGCCGTTGATCAGCCACGACTGCCCAATACCCCTCCGCAGGCCAGACCCTACCGACGATTATCAGCCAACCTCTTCTCGCTTCACATTCGTATACCCTTGGTTCCCTTAAATACCCAGCATCTCTCTCCTCGTCTGTATCGATACACTGACGACTCCCATCTGTCGACAATGCTGCCTCTTTCCGAGTTCCAGTTTGCATTCTGCGGCATTGCTACCGTCGCAGCTACTCTCGGTTACGCCTGCGCACGACGAGCTGTCCTCTCCTTCGCTTCCCCGAACGAGCCCTCGAAAGCGTGAGTCACCGACAATCAACCTCCCTCAAAAACAGTAACGTATAGCGGCCGATAGCGATGTCGAGGCCGGCCCGCCCGAAGAACGATCCCTCAAGCGTAAGCTCGACGACTCCGATGAGCACGATGTTGATGTAGAAGAACAATCCCGGCCGATGAAAAGAAACCGGACTCCACCCACCGACCAACATGAATCAGACGACGATGTACGTACTTCATCCATCACCTTCCATCCCTTCAGTCCATGCGTTCATTTGCTTATCAAGATGAAGTCTGCCCAGGAATGGGAAGTCATTGTGGCCCCGCCCCCTTATGAACAGGCTGTTGGTCTTCAACAACCAGAAGAGCCTGTGCAGGATAACAGCACCCCTTCCAAAGAGCACCCTCACACCATTGAACAGGATATCGATATCTCACCTGTTCAAGAGGTAGGATTACCTTCTATTAACCAAAACTCGTGTCTGATAGCCGCCCTCCAGTCTACTCCGCCAGCGCACCTCGAGACTTTGTCACACCCGGAGAAGAAGGGGATAGAAGCAAGGCGTTGCTCCACTCCGCAGCCTCCCCAAGTTAACCTATCGCCTAATGAGCCTGAGACTCCACCAGCACGTCCGATCACACCACCGAAGCCTGCCGCTCCAACCAAAATTGAACCCGTCAAGGCCTTTTCCGCATTCTCTGGTTCCAGCTCGCCATTTGCTTCGTACTCTAACGCCTCCGGTGCATCGCCCTTTGCACTCTCTGGCCAGATTGTTAAGACTACTCCCGCATGGAGGCGTGACAACGAAAATGAATCCGACGTGTTCGGTCGGGCGAGCTCCACGAATCCCCTCGCGCCATCACCGAATGACGCAGCCTCATCCACAACCACTAAATCACCCGCTCTCTCTCAAAACAAAAGTTCTTTCAGGGTTTCCGGAGAAACGCAATCCCTCGTTAAATCTTCCACTTGTAAGTGGTTTCTACCTGTTCGAACGATACCTGCTTGGTGGTATGTACTAAGGTTGTACTCAGGTTCGACCGGCGAAGAGGACGAAGATGTCGAGGCTGAGCTCAAGAGTGTAAAACTCTTCGTTAAGCGCGGGCACAAAGAGTTCACCGACGGGATGTATGGGCATATCAAAATTCTCGCTCAAAAGTCTAGGCCCTCAAAAGTAGACAACGAGGACGCGCAGGGGATCGAGACTGAAACCAATTCTCGAACCCGTCTACGTGAGTCACCTCCGCCTCGAACCCTCCACCACCGATCATTAAATTCCGCATCACCTTCTCCCGTGATATTGCCTCTTATTTGCACACTTTCCGACAAATTATCCGTCGCGCGCAGTCTTCCGCCGTGATCCCTTGGGACAGGTATCGATGAACGTTGGGCTGCACCCAACGGTACGGTGCAATTTTGATTCAGCAGAAAACATTCTGCGCGTAATCATGGTGGAACAGCTGACGATCGACGGAAAAGAACCCAAGGAAGACGTCGTCATCTATGCCTTGAAGGTCAGTCAACACAGCACTCATTCCTGCATCGAATTTCTTAGTACCCGCGCGGTTGCCTCGCCCGACACAGCCTGGTCGCGCGCAGAAGGCAGACTTTCAGTCATTTGCCAAGACGCTGTGCGATCATGACGGACTTAAGTCTAGGGTGGTCACGAGTTTGGCGGCCTCTTCCAGTGGTGATGCCGCAGCATCATGATATGCGGTTATGACTTCCGTGTGGCTTTTTTCTGCTTCCGGGAGAAAGGCCAGCTTTGATGGCCCACTCCTCGCCGATCAGGAGTCAGGACGCAGGTCGTCTCGATGCCTGTGGGGTGTGGGGAATTAGGTGTTACGCGCGTATATGCGTTTACGTCCTGATACGTGTGAGTGATGCCTTGCCAGGGTGTTTTCGCGACTGGATGGTTTGGTATGATATGTAATAGCGATAGTGATGGTCGCATGTACCATAAGTAAGGAATATATGGACGATGAGTAGTGGGTGAAATGCGATAACCGAATCATTTTGAAACGGATACCCTGACGCTCGTTCAGTCTGAGGTTCTTTCAGACTCTCTCGCTGTAGCTGTGCATGCGCGCGGATATGTGTAGCCGATTAAATGAGACCCTAGGAGTAACTTGGTTGCAGTGGCCCGTGCGCATTCCACACCAGTAGTACCGGACATTAGCGATCTACTACTCGCGCCTCGTCGGCGAGGCGAAGAACAAGGACCTGGGTGCAGGCCTCGAGCAGGTCACGGTGCAGCGGTACGCGCGGGGCTTGAAACGCGCATAGCCATGGGTGCACTATGTACTCGCCATCATTGACGATCACTAGTAGGGACAAGGTGGTGTTCTTGCATGGAGAGGGTAGCGGCATGCATGGAACGTTTCGAGGTGATACTCGCGGATAGTCATGGCTTCATCGAGTTCATCCGGATCCTGCTTGGTCTCGTCCCCTGCTAACCCGTTTTTCCTTCGTATTTTGTAGGAAGATAGGATAGCGCAAAGATGGGATCATTGGGCCGGCTTCGCTGATGGCGCTGATCCGGCGAGGGGTGTTTTTATAACTTCCATTCCGATTCGGAACTTGTCATTTCCCACCCTCTCGTTTTCTTGAGTCGTCACATTTCTTTTCGTCCACCTTGTCTCATCCCTATATGTACTATATGCTCGTCCCGAGTATTCGGCAAATGTCTTGGATTCGATCTAAGCGCGACCGCATTGTTCAACATACCACCATACAGATGTCTAGACATCATGCATTGTCACTCCGCCACCTTCTCATCAATATCTTTTTCTTGTCAGAACACTCCCACCATGACACGGTATTCACCTCCTTGTTGTGAGTCGTGTATATTATGATACTCGCAAAGGGTCCTGCCGCGTCAAAGGGGATTTCCATTCTTGTCATTTTATAAATAGATGTCAACAGTCAACATTTCCAAATATGGTACTCGTGACTCTCCGAACGTTTGGCCGCGTCGTGTGCACTCGCTGAAAGCTCTCCTGTGCTTTTGGTTCATGCTCTCTTGTAGCCACTCAACATGACTCGCGGGTTCAAGTCACCTGCAGATCAAGTTCCACTTCCCAAGGTTTCCTTCGTGTTGGTTCAAGACGATGATTCTGCGCAACCCGCTGGCGTGCACGACCAACAAGCAAGGTCATATGGATGTGCGTTTTTTCGACGCTTGTTTTGTTGGGTCTGTCGTTGACGCTTTGGATGAGACAATGACTTTTCCGAGTTTCAAAGACCAGACCATTACATTCGGTATATAGGTCGGTGTGGCCTTTGTGGTGGATTTGCCCGTTTATTGATGTCGAGCAGAGCCTTTGGAGAAGGATCTAGCCATTCAGGTCGAGTATGATATGGACGAGCAAGGTTCGATCGATGTCGTTGGTCGCGCGGAGGCCTGTTAACTCATATGAAGTTGGCGTCCAGACCAGGAATGGCTAGATGCAATCAATATCGAGAGAAGGAAAGACCAGATCAACCTAGTCCCATACGAGACGTTTGAAATCATCATGGATCGTCTGGAGAAGGAGTATTTCGACTTGGTACGTCGCGTGTCTCGTACTCTTGGTGAAATCGCGTCATCCATCTCACCAAATCCAGACCAAGAACATCCCCAAGTCCGACTATGCCATGCCCTCGGAGGATTCGACTTGTGCTATATGTGACGATTCGGAAGGAGAGAATAGCAATGCGATCGTGTTCTGTGATGGATGTAACCTTGCTGTACATCAAGGTATGTACGTAAACTCCATGCTCTGCAGTGTGTTCTCGATGTTTTAAGATTGTTACGGCGTTCCTTACATACCTGAGGGACAGTGGCTCTGTCGAAAGTGTACCGTGTCTCCCGAGAATCCAGTGGTGAGCCCGTTCCTTGTTTTGAAGAAATGTCCTTGAAACCAACCTGCACGACCTCTTCAGTCGTGTATATTTTGTCCCAATGAAGGCGGTGCATTCAAGCAGACGACCCTCGGCGACTGGGCTCATTTGTTATGTGCAATATGGATTCCCGAGACCAGAGTAGCCAACGAGGTGTTCATGGAGCCCATCACAGGCTCTGACAAAATTCCCAAACAACGGTGGAAGCTAGTAAGCATGCAAATCTTAGCTATATGCAAGGACGAAGCCAGAAAATAACGGGTTCTTTTAGAAATGCTCGGTCTGTGGCATTCGAGAAGGAGCCTGCATTCAATGCACCAAGACGTCGTGTTTCCTTGCCTTTCACACCACCTGTGCAAGGAAAGAGAAACTTTTGATGCCCATGAAAAGCACGCAAGGCTCGGAGCCTGTCACGCTTACCTGTTATTGCGAAAAACACCTTCCGGTATGGGACACGTGCACAATATGCTTCAGCCTGATTTATTTCACGAATGTGTAACAGAAAGAACAGGCGGAGGCTCGTCTTAAAGCTCTCGCACATGATAGTGTTACCTCTAGTCCAAGCTCCAAGCTGTCTAAATCAGCCAGGGCGTACGCCAAAACATACAAGACTGGACCTCCCCTTGTTCCTCAGATCATCGTCGACCGCATTATCAACTATATCAGCAAGATCACCGTACGCAAGAAACCTGAATTCGTTCAGATGGTTTGTAAGTACTGGAGTTTGAAGCGTGAGGCAAGACGGGGTGCACCATTGTTAAAGAGATTGCATCTTGAGCCATGGACTGCGAATGCCGGCAAGTTATTGAGCGAGGAAGAGAAGATATTGAAACTCGAGGTATGTATTATCTCAGGATCGACACTGCGTGACTGAGAGCCACGTCTAGCACCTGAAGCACGTCAGAAGAGATCTCGAGATGCTTCTTGAACTAGCCTTGCTGTCTCGCAAACGGGAAAGCCGGAAGCTCGCGCAAGATGAGGCCATACAAAAGGTATTCGACGTCGCTCTCTTCCCTCATTTGGCGCCTATGCGTCTCGCTTTCGAAAAGGTGCTCGCGTAAGTAACGGACCGTGTTGAAGTGGGCATCTCATTCACGACTCGATAGCCTCGACCGAAACGGTCTGTTTAAGCATCCGGTATCTAAAACTGAAGTGCCCGACTACTACGAGGTTGTCAAGAACCCCATGACCTGGGACAATATCGATGCAAAATTAGACCAACATGAATACTGGGATTTCGAGGTTTTCAAGGCGAGTGATACAGAGAGGACTTCATTTTGGGTGATCAATCTGTAACTCCATCGTTTGTAGGGCGACGTCGAGCTTGTGTTGTCCAATGCGATCCTATACAACAAACCCGGGACGGCGTTTTACAAGACTGCTCAGCGAATGCAGACCACCGTTCAACCCATCCTTGAAGACTTGGTTTCGCTACGACACCAACATCCTCATGCAGATAACGTCGAGGTCCCCATTGGTGATTTTGAAGCGCCCCTGGAGGTGCTGCAGCTTCTCGTGTCTCAAGAACAGATAAAAGACCTCGTCAGCCTCGTTCTCGAGACCGATCCGCTCTCTTCGCTATTCGATTATGAGCTAGGGCGGATCAAACCCCCTCCGCCGCCACCTCCGCCAAAGCCAAAACCAGGCAAAAAGAAGGGCACAAAAGCTACCAAAGTTGTTGAACCCGGCGCCCTCGATGCTGCACCTGGATTCCGCGCTCCTCGTACTCGGCGCGCACTCGCTGCTGCAGCCGCTTTCGAGGCGGAAGCTGCAGGCGGTACTGTTGTCGATGAGCAGATTGAGGAAGTGCAGGAAGCAGGTGCTGGAGAAGCGACCAAGAAACCTATCAAATTGCGAACCACAGGTCAACCAGAGGTTCCCCCGATGGTCGAAGACGTGGACAGTCAGGGTTCTTTCAAGATGTTTGATGCTGGTTGGATCCTGCCTACGGGGCAGAAACGAGGGGGAAGACAAGCTGTTGAGAGGCAACTGTTGCCTCCGCCAAAGAAACGTATGCGAACATGTGGGTATCGTGGAACTATCGCCCGTGTCACGATCTCAGCGTTTACTTTAGCGGAGCGCGGAACGTCGAAGCTCTCGACAATCAGTACGACTGCGTCAGAGAACCAGACTATACATGGGACGGTTCCTCCTGAGGAAGTTGCTGGACCGTCGGGTCTTGGTGCGGAGGAAGAGGCAGAAGTGGATGTTCCGATGAACGTCGAACAGCCAGAAGTAGAGCCTTCTATCGCCCATCCTATCCCTGCCCTCGAACCTATACCCGAGCCTGTTCCCGAATCTGCCCCCGAGCCTATCCCCGAGCCTATCCCCGAGCATACCCCCGAGCCTATCCTCGAGCCTATCCCTGAACCTATTCCTGAACATATCCCCGAGCCTATCCTCGAACTTGTTCCCGAACGTGAGCCTGAACCCGAGCCCGCGCCGGCGCCAGAAGAGACACACTCTGAATTGGCAGCGCGCATTGCTGCAATCCCAAGAGATCGATATACGAACATTATCGCGGTGGATGGCAAGATCATTATCGAAGAGCTCGATACGCCAGCCACCCGCCGGGAGAAGGCTTCACGCCGGAAGGCAGAGAGGGCGGCGGCATTGGCAGCAGCAGCAGCTGCACAGTCGCAAGCTCCACATGAACCGTCTACCCGCGAAAAGGGTGATGGCCACGAGTCCGACTTATCCTCTCTTAGCGAGCTCGAGAGTGAAGAAGAGGGCGGAGGCGAGGCGGGTCCTAAGGAACGGCAACTTGTGGAGGTTCCCACGCCTGCTCCACCTATCGCCGGTCCTTCCACAGCACCACAGCCTGGTGGGCCAGGTGTGGTTGTTCTTCCAGAAGACAAAACCCTGGAAGGAGGAACACTCGGTGGGTATCCTCATGTCATGGATCAGCGTGATATGTCCGCTAATCATTCCGTCCCTCTAGTCTGGGCTAAAGCAGGTTCGTCCAACCCCGTTTCCCAAGCGCGACACGAACTCTGAAACTTTCTATCAGATACCTACCCGTGGTGGCCAGCAGTCGTCTATGAACCGGACGATGAACTTATTCCTCCTCTAGTGAAGAAACAGCGTGACGTGGTACGCAGAACCGGCGAGGGTCCTCTGCACTTGGTTCAATTCTTCGACAAGGCGTCTCAATGGTACGCGTCATTCGTTGTCCCCTGTCGATAATGTCCCGACATTCAAACATCACGCTGAAAAACCAAACCAAACAGGCAATGGCTCGGAGCGACTCGGCTCCTAATGCTCGGCGAAGACAAAGGTAAGCGGGGCTGTGTTTCTAAATACATCGATGTTGGATGATCCGGATCGTTTCTGAAACACCACTTGTTGACCAGCTTTGGACGCTGAAATGATCGCTCCGATGTCACGGCGGCAACGTTGGAAGACGGCAAGTATCCGAAAAGACTGCCGAGATGCCTTTGCGTGCGTGACCTCGTTTACCTTTTTTCTTCTTGTACTTTCTCCTGACGTTGTCATTGATGGTCGTTTCAAATCTCCATAATAAGACGGGCGATGGCTGAGATGGAGACCGAGGATGACAGGGTTGTGAAACCTCTGGATGCGATGGAAATGGATACGGAGGGAATAGTTGCGGAGCCCAACACAATGGCACCGGACCCAGAGGTGGGGCCGGAGAACGCGGGTGGAGGGCCAGAAGCGATGGAAATGGAGAGTGTGCATGTAACTGTAGATGGGGCAGGACCGGGTGGTGACGGGAACCTTGCGGCTCCAGTCGGATGAGGTCAAGATGAAGTACATAAATCTATAAGTGCATATAGTATGGACGAAGTAGCTACAGTATAAACACAGCGCGTCGCGGTCCGTAAGCAATATCTATAAGAGTACAAGGGTCGCTCGTCCCCAGTAAGTTAACAATCATTGGCGCATTGCCCCCCACTGCTCGAAAGCACCTCGGTTTGCGCCTGATCGGCTCCGCATGTCCAAATGTGAATGATGATCGATGAACGTTGAACCCCGTCCCGAGTCATGGCACTGCTTGGTTCCTTCCGACTTCTTCCAGTTCCACATCAGGGTCCGACGGGCCATCCGACCCCCAAGCACTAATCATCGCTGCCATTTGTCTGTGTATCTCCCGGCTGAGACCGTGCGTCGAGTCTGGTTGCGTTCGGAGGCTTCGAAGGTTGAGTACGACACGTTGTCCGACGACCGAGAGAATGGGAAGCGTAAACCTGGCGGTGGACACGTCACGAGAAGGTACATCAGCAAAAGAAAGAAGGGAGGAAAAAGAAAGGGGGGGGCGTGAGAGGGAGAGGGAGAGGGAAGGTTGTATTATCGTTTTGGGGGATTTGCTCACAACATTGGTATAGCGTTTGTCGGATCCTTTGTTGAATGTATTTTTTTTTTGTCAGCGTGGCATGTCTACGAGGGCAGAGTTCCGTGTGATCCTTACATGACGGTATACAGTCCTGATCATATATTCCGGAGTGAATAAAGATGAACGATGGCATGCTGAACAAAAACGACGTACCAGAATATCATGTAAAACAGGACGTTGAATAAAGCTGCCTGCATACACATTAGATCGACGCCCCAGAGGGTCTCTGGACGTTCTTACGAAATAAAACCAGAGAGCTGGAACATCGGGTCAGAATCGGAGAAAGATGAAGCGATCGCAAATGTCCTCACCGTCTCGTGCGAGAAGACGAATCAACCGTGACGGGTTGTGGCTACGGGACCACCCGGTCACCCGATAGAGACTAGAACACACAATTGCCAATATAATGCCATCGAAGAATAGTCTGTTCCGCGGATAAGAGCTGTGTATGCTGCGTCTAACCACGATCCACACACGGTATAAACCAGAGAAACCACTGGAGAATACAAAGTTGCAGCTGCTTTCGACATGCCTTGGAAGGAAGAGAGACGTACGGCATTGGCTACAACGTTTAAAAATGAGATCAAGGGGATGTGAAAAATAAACGACGACATACCGCCTACCGGCGAAAAACATATACCAATCTCATCGAGGTGTTGGAATTGCACACCTGCCAAAGGTTGTGATATATCAACAGAGTTTCAAGCGAGAACAACTCACCTGAGACACTCATTGTCGAGTAGAGTGACACGAAAAGGATAGCTATGGCATAAAGAACATATAGCGCATTCACTAGTAGTAAAATGCTGCGCTTGCATCCCAGGATTGCACAAGCGCGCATCACAACCAAAACTACGCTCCGCCATCCAAAAATGAACCTTTTGGAATGTGACTGGCGTACTCACGGCGAATTGACTCTCCCGAGAAGATTGCAAAGAATGTGCGGTATATTCCAAAGGACGCACAAAACTGGCATTCGACTGAGCTCGACAGGTGATGCAGAAGCACGAGGGGAAATACATACTCTTTGAGAGTTGTGGCTTATGTAGCCTGTCTCCTCTAGCATAACGAATGTCTGCCCAATCAAATTTCCATATCGATTGATCAGGAAGAGTGCCTTGACGATCGTCCATGGAGCATCCCAGATGTGTGTTACCTGTTGATAAAGCGTTTCGAGCAAGTTATGTCGTAGCTGCCGGATTAAACGTACCTCGAGCGAAAGAGAAATGAGATAATCATAGACAAGCAGAGAGTTCCCTGCAAAGGCGAATAGTCTTCACAGACGGAATCAAGCAAGTGAAGTGATAATGATGTATAAACACTCACTTGCGGACGAACACCTGGTTCAAAAATGATGATGGTATGGACATCACGGGCGGCGAAAACCAACCCAACCAGAGGGTCGAACCGTGGGGTCTGAGAGGAACGAGTTGAAAACATGAGCGCTCCTATATGCAGTCGTTCTGATGGCGTTTCACTGGCAGTATCAATTGACCTGTGATCACTGTCATAAAATTTACGGTGGCGCGTGCTGCAAGAGCCGAGACTCCCGGATGCTCAGTGCGAGGCTGCCAGTGATATAGGTAATCCAGGGAAAGTCGGTCAGATCAGACCAGGAAAGGCGACTCTTACCATCTATAGGCCTACACCCGGGATAAGATTTCCTTTAAAATAATGTGCTTCAATCATATATTCCCCGGGTTAACATAAGCTCGCGAAAAGTCACCCCTGATGTTATTGTGACACTCCGGGTCGGTCAAGTTTCAATGATAACCTGATTTTCGCTACTAGAAATCAGTGTTACATCATAGACGGATGCCGGACAGCGGCACGTCGTTGTCTTCTCGCCGAGGGCGTGGCATATCAGTTTCTGTATCACCGATAGCACTTACCGAATCAAGTTATGCCCCTGAAGGTATAGATTGATATCGATAGGGGTTTTACTAAGTCGCAAAATGACGTCGTGAAATTTGACAGACCTATGCAATGTATAATCCATACGGAACCTCTCCTACTCACTACCAATCCACTCCTTATGAATATCCAACCACTCCCTATCATCCCGCCAGTGCACCCGCACATTCCCCTCCTTCATATCCCTTTTTCGTCCTTACTCGTACTCCTCGCAGCATCCTTCTGACGGCGCCCGGCTAGGCTGCAACACCTCATCGCAACCGTGTGTTATCCGTGCTTCCGAGCCCCTCTCCAAAGCGAAAACGACCTCCGACGAACGAAAACGCCGGCGATGACCACGGAGACCCGGATTCACTCCCTTGCCTGAAAAAGGTGAAGAAGAGGACGTACAAGCCCCACAGAACGGTCGACCAGAAGCTCGGTGTCTTGTTCGGCCCTCGATAGCACTGGCACCAACATGAGCTTGGGGCAATTTTTTTTTTAGGCTCAAAGACGAGGACAGCCCGTGCGCCGCTCGAACCAGCATGCAAGTTACGTGTCGCCGTTCCTTCATGAGGGCACATCTGGCTGCGGAACCGGATTCATATTGGATACTTGGATGCGCAATTCGGATGGCGTCGTTGAGAAAGCGTCTGAAGAAGAAAGCGTGATGTACGACATGTCAGCTGAACTCCACACGATCCGAGCTGTTCGACCCGCACTTACATAGTTTGCTGCCCAAATCGTCAAGGCAAAGCTTGCTGAATGAGCCGAGGCTGTTGTCCAGCTCAACGGTGACCTACACATCGCTCCCACGACATCGAGACAATCTGGTTCGACTCATCTACAGTGGGCGGACGTTGGGTCGATGACAGTTTCGCGGGCCGTTGATGTCATTGAGCGACTCCACTTGCTGCGCGTGACAGAATTGTGCATTTCCTGTCTTTTTAGACCTTCCTCTCTTAAATCTAGAAATTCTTTGACAAGCTTGTAGATCAGAGTCTAGAGCACTGCTTCAAATAAAGCCGGATAACAGAAGTCTTGAAGTTGTAGAGTTATTTAAGAAAATAAATGGGAAAAGGTGTACATGTCAGTGTGTCCAACCATATATGGCAGGAGTACTTCCGCATTAATGAACTGAGAGTCATCAAGCAAGCGCCCATAGATCAGCGCAGTTGTGATGTTCTCAGGATGCGACTGGTATTGATCATGATTATCTGATTATCAGGCCTACTCAATCCCAGTTGAAGTACTTGGAGACTCAGCTAAGCCCTGCGGAGAACAGCGAACCCCCAAGGCTCAATCTTGTTTCCATCACATCATTCACATGCTTTGCCTGTACATCATCGTGTGGTGACAGGAACCTTGCGGCTCCAGTCGGATGAGGTAGATCTTTGGGTGCATATAGTATGGATCAAGTAGCTACGAATAGTATAAACACAGTGCGTCGCGGTCCGTAAGCATTATGTATAAGGGTATAAGGATCCTGGAAGAATCGTTCATCTCCAGTAACACCCCTCAACACTCATTATTGGCGCATTACACCCCCCACTGCTCGAAAGCACCTCAGTTTCAAAGCGTCTGATCGGTTCCGCGTGTCCAAATGTAAAATGATGAACCCCGTCCCTCCTCCCGAGTCATGGGACTGTTCGGTTCCCTCCGAGTTCTTCCAGTTCCATGCCCGGGTCCGACGGGAAATCTGACTCCCCACCACCCATTATCGCCGCCATTTGTCTACGTACCTCCCGGCTGATATCGCGCGTCGAATTTGGTCGCGTTCGCAATCTTCGAAGGTTGAGTACGAGACGCTGTCCGACGACCGAGAGAATGGGAAACGTAAATCTGGCGGTCACGAGAAGGTGGCATCAGTAAAAGAAAGAAAGGGGGGAGAGGGAGAGGGATGTGTTATCGTTTTGGTGAATTTGCTCACAACATCGGTATAGCGTTTCTCGGATCCTTTGTTGAATGTATTTTTTTGTCAGCGTGGCATGTCTACGAGGGCAGAGTTCCGTGTAATCCTTACCTGGCGGTATACAGTCCTGATCATACATTCCCGAGTGAATAAAGACAAAGACGAACGATTGCGTGGTGAACGACGACGACTTACCAGCATATCATGAAAAACAGGACGTTGAACAAAGCTGCCTGCATACACATTAGATCGACGCCCCAGAGGATCTCTGGACATTCTTACGAGGTAAAACCAGAAAGCTGGAACATCGGGTCAGAATCGGAGAAAGATGAAACGATCGCAAATGTCCTCACCGTCTCGTGTGAGAAGACGAATCAACCGCGACGGGGTTTGGCCACAGGACAACAAGGTTACCTGATAGAGACTAGAGCATACAATTGCCAATATAATGGCGTCGAGGAGTAGTCTGTTCCGCGGATAAGAGTTGTGTATGCTGCATCTAACCACGATCCACCCACGGTAGACACCAGAGAAACAGCTGGAGAATACAAAGCTGCAGCTGCTTTCGACATGCCTTGGAAGGGAAAGAGACGTACAGAATCGGCTACAACGTTTCAAAATGAGATCAAGGGGGTAGGAAAGAATAGACGACTACATACAGCCTACTGGCGAAATGCATATACCAGTCTCGTCGAGGTATTGGAATTGCATACCTGCTAAAGATCGTAATATATCAACAGAGTTTCAAGTAAGAACAACTCACCTGTGGCACTCCTTGTCCAGTAAAGTGACACCAGAAGGATAGCTAAGGCGCAAAGAATATACAGCGTATTCGCCAACACTGCAATGCTGCGTTTACATCCCAGAATTGCACAAGCGCGCATCACAACCAAAACTACGCTCCACCATCCAAAAATGAACCTTTTGGAGTGTGACTGGCGTACTCACGGCGAATTGACTCTCCCGAGAAGACTGCAAAGAATGTGCAGAATGTTCCAAAGGACGCACAAAACTGGCATTCGACTGAGCTCGGCAGGTGATGCAGAAACACGAGGGGTGATATACATACTCTTTGAGAGTTGTGGCTTATGTAGCCTGTCTCCTCTAGCATAATGAATGTCTGCCCAATCAAATTCCCATACCGATTGATCAGGAAGAGTGCCTTGACGACCGTCCATGGAGCGTCCCAGATATATGTTACCTGTTGATAAAGCGTCTCGAGCAAGTCATGTTAGCTGTCGGGTCAAACGTACCTCGAGCGAAAGAGTAATTAGATAGTCATAGACAAGCAGAGAGTTCCCTGCAAAGGCGAATGACCTTCACAGACGGAATCAAGCAAGTGAAGTGACAATGATGTATAAACACTCACTTGCGGACGAACACCTGGTTCAAAACTGATGCTGATATGGACATCACGGGCGGCGAAAACCAACCTAGTTTCGGAATCGTGGGGTAAAGGAACGAGAAAACATGTATGGTAGCGCTCCGATATCCAGTCGTTCTAGTGGCGTGTCAGTACCGATTAACTTGCGATCGCTGTCATAAAGTTTACGGCGGCGCGTGCTGTAAAAACCGAGACTCCCGGATGAGTCTATGCGCCGAGGGCTGATAATCCAGGAAAAGACGATTAAATCAGACCATGAAAGGCAACTCTTACCAAAAATTTCCTTTAAAATAATGTATTTTAATATGTTCCTCGGATTATAAGCTTGTGGAAAGTCGCCCTGATGTTATTATGATATTTTGGATGTTTCAACGATAACCTGCGGTATCTTTTCATCTCCGCAGAGTATGGACCCTGGTAGCATAAGTACGAGCCCAAGTGTCACTTTCCCTCGCTCCTGCTAGAAAATGATGACACCAGTGCTAATTTCACGTCAGGACGTCAGTGATATCTCACGTCAAATATAATTCTAGGTAGCCTCCATGGCAACTGAAACTGCTTCACAATATTTGCAACACAAGGTGCATGCACTGGCGGGCACACCCGTGTACACAAACTTAGAATATTACATAATTAGCTATCTAATGTCAATCTCAAGTTGTGCACTATTGAATAACAATGACACTTGTGACTTAGAGCTAAATTATGTCCTGAATACATCGAAGAAGAAATTGCAAATATACGAACTTGTTTCATGATATATAACTAGTGTTCAAACGTTCACCACCTCCTCCTCCCAGTCGTAACTACCCTCTTTATCGGTGTCACCAGCCGCCAAATCCTTTCTGCCAAGTGAATATCCTAACTTCATCGCACACGCGCTCTCGCTACATATGGTGTGCCGAGCGTACCGCGGCGTCACTAAGCGCATGATGTACAGGCACAGCATGTGACGGAAATAAGGATAACACAAAATTGAATATTGAGCCTCGAGGTTTCGCTGTTCTCCGCACTGCGTGCGGAGCCGAGCCTCCAAGTACTTCCGTCTTTCGTTTCCATGCTCGTCATGGTCTCCGAAGATTTATCGTATTGCACAGGTTTCCAAGTTCCTTCTATAACGGAGTTAATGGTTGGAAGACCAGCCTAGTAAAACGTCTCACACTGTGGCCTCGATCATTTGGAATTTTTTTAGGATGGTCTGCTGCCCCGATGGCATGCAAAATCGACCTTTTAAGCAAAATTATACCGCCCGATTTACTCGGATGAGTGCCCTTTCGTCACTCTTTGAGTTGTTGTGTTGTCCACAATACATTCTGTCCTAGTTTAAAGTGTGTACATATCTAAATACAATGCCCTCTATATAATTTGGTTGGTACGACCTCAAAAGATGTGCCATTGCATTCTCCACAGGCGACTACGCATTTTGCGTCCATCGTGCCCGGCCCCGACTATAGTCTAGATTGCAGATCTTCCCCCCTCGTTCTCTCCTTTCTCTCTCCCCCCATCCGCATCCCCGAGTTTTGGACAATGTTAAAAACTCCTGAGTTTTCCACGGAGCCCTATTTCTCCTCTCCGTTATATTTCGATCCTAGCACGCGCTCGCGGTGTACTATGGCTACAACCCTACGCTTTTCGGGATGGCTCGCTGATATATATATTAAATTAAATTAAGTTAAGTTAGAAAAAACTGCAAATGCTGAACAGCTCGTCGGCTATGATGGCATTTTTGAATGCATCCCTCAAATTGGCTGTGGAATATCATTGATCTAATCAAAAAAAAGGTTTGTCGGTTTCGGTGGCGATTACTTTATAAGGTAAGCTGATAGGAGGAACGAATTGAGTCTCTTTGCAATGCAATTGAAACATCGTTTGTCGATTCCACGCCCGTACGTATACTACGTTGATATCCCTGATTCTGAATTCAATCACTGGATCACGCTCCTGAGTACCAACTCTGTCCGTACTGTATGTAGTCGCAGGGCCGGATCATTAATACCTTATCAAATGCGAAAGCATTGATCTGTTCAAACAACGGTACGTACTCGTCTAAAAAGTCTTCCTCGGACCAGCCATTACAGCTGTTATCGATAATTTACATTCCAGGTCACTCGTTCCACTCATACACACATCACCCCCGTCATAACGGACGTTCGTGGCCCGAGCCCAACATGAAGCCGTAGATCATCAAAGCCCTGCTGATCCAACATCCCGAGGTGCGTATAGAAACACTTGCCCGCAGAATTGGATTTGGCGACTTGCACTTGGACAAGAACGGCAGTCTTGTTGTCTTCGTTGAAAATCTGATCGGACGACGCGAGGCGATGCGACTGTGCAGCAGCGGCGCACGATGCTTCCAGACGTTGGACGACGCCGTGCACCAGGGATCGTCCAATCCCTCTACGTTGATACGCAGGCAGAACACCGAGCGTGAGAAGGGTGACGTGCGACCGGGGAATATCGGAACCTGATTCGGAGCACTCCCGATCGGCAGGAGTATCCCGTGTGTGTTTTCCGAACGAGCTTGGCTGTACGAGACCCATGGCTGCTGAAGCAAAGCCGACGATAGCACCGTGATCTGTCGCGACCAAGCAGAGCTGTCGTGGATTAACAAGAAGTTGGATGAAGAACGCTGCTGGATAGGAGACCGGTAGGAGGTTGCGCTGCACACCAGTGAGACAGGAAGCACTGCATGTTACAGAGAGGAGGCACCCACATGTAACGTGCGTACATGAGGGAGGTCGAATGCTTTCATGATACGCAAAGCGACGCATTCGGGTGGGCCTGGGAAGGTTGGTTGCGTGAGATGTTCGCAACAGCTGGAACTCATGGTGCGAGGTGGGATGGGAATGTCCAAGAGGAAGACAGGACGTTTCCCGAGTCGGCGAGACTCGGAGGAGACTGAGGGGCTAAAGAGGTTTCCCGTCACCACAGCATGTCAATGAGCACGGACTCGTCCGGTGATTGAGTGGACAGTACATCTGGTTTTGAACCTACCAGTAGCGATATTCACCGCATCACATGCATGCAGGGATTCGAGAATCACATGTCTGTCTCGGCAACCATCAGCTAGGTCAGTCAGAGAGCTGGCAGACATTGACACATTGTAAGCTTTTCGCTTACTTTGAAATCGACGGTCGAACGATAGGGGCCATTTCTGGGAACTAATCTTGTTAAGTCGCATTAAGTTGTTCGGTTTTCGATGATGCCGACCGCACTTGGGCAGTTCTAAACGGACTACGTGTCTTATCAATTGTGTGACCTTCAACTTGGGAGTAAGTAATGCTGTTCGACATCATTGCCCGTGTTCGTAGGTGTGGGAAAACCATCCTGAGTTCAAGGAACCCCCTCGAGTTTCGAAATTTCAGTTCTCAATTAGACAATTCAGCCTATCAAAGTCTCGGGTCGTCGCAGCGAAGCTCAGCAGGCCGTCTCTGTAGCACAAGTGCAAGGAATTCGTCCAGTACAGTCCCTCACAGACTCGTGAGACTCGTGGGCTACACTCGGAACTTACTCCAATGTGTCATCTGTTCCCGTGTTCCCCTAGTTGTATTACTTGTCTGAGACCTCGATCATGTCTTTCGCTACTGTGCCTCGTCATGCCATTTGCGCAGCACAACTCGTGCGTCCTGCCCGGTTCTTCTCGACATCCTTGCCTGTGCGCTATGAGAACGTGCTGGTATCAAGACCGAAGCCTGGGGTGGCTCTTATAACTCTCAACAGACCCAAAGCCCTTAATGCCCTCAACGCTGCCCATTTCAGAGATATCGCAAGTGCACTGAAAGAGGCGGATGACAATGCTAATGTTGGCGCAATGGTCCTCACAGGTTCAGAGAGGGCGTTCGCAGGTACGTGATGCGTTCCAATCAACTGTTCTGCTGGATGCCTGAACCTACTTGAAATATCACCCAGCCGGAGCTGACATCAAGGAAATGAAAGACAAGTCATGTAATGTGCAGTTTTTATCTTCTTCTGTGGCATGCTCATATTGCCATTTTCCAGTCGCCGGAGCTTACATGTCCAACTTCCTCGCCGACTGGGAGGTCATCTCCAAACTTAACAAGCCCGTCATCGCCGCTGTCAGTGGCTACGCGGTATGTGCTGACATTCCTTCAGACCATCTCGCGTTGACGATCGTAGCTCGGTGGAGGTCTCGAGCTGGCGCTTCAAGCCGACATCCTCCTCGTCTCGCCTTCCGCGCAGCTTGGGCAACCCGAGATCAACTTGGGCGTGATTCCTGGTGGTGGTGGCACCCAGCGTCTCGCACGTCTGATCGGTAAATCTCGTACGATGGAATTGGTCCTCACGGGCCGCATGATCAACGCAGACGAAGCTGAAAGATGGGGACTCGTCAGCAGAGTCGTACCCGAGAACGTTGGGGTCGTCGACGCCGCGATTCAGATGGCTGAAAATATTGCCGACAAAGGACGTGTGGCCGTGGCCGCTGGAAAGGAGGCGGTCAATGCCGCGTTTGAACTGCCACTTGCGGAAGGGTTAAGGTTCGAACGCAGGTTGTTTCACGCTTTGTTCGCGACCAAGGATCAGAAAGAAGGTGGGCTTTTAAGAGACGCTTGTATTACGTGGATGGTAGCCTAACGACTGCCTCTAGGTATGGCCGCGTTCGCCGAAAAACGCAAACCCGAATGGTCACATTCATGACATGTGTTGATATGAAAGCTGTCCTTTACAAGTATATCTTTTCTGTCTCGATGTCGAGTTATTGTGGGTCTTGGTATTGTCGGACCTTCCTCTCAATCTCGTTCTCCAGTCAGTCTCCCTGTTATGAGCAGCGGTGTGGTCCGACACAGATGATCGACCTGACTGATACCTCGAGAAGGTTGTTCCAAGTTCGTCTCGTGCGCATCTCAGACCACTATAGAAAATAGGTGCCTATATCAGCGAAAAATAGAGCTGACTACTCTCACCGACAGTGGCGATGGAGAAGCTGGGTGGAACTAGCACACAGTGTGCCTTTCGAAGATTGGTAGCAAAGGTCAGATATTCTACTGTAAATCGGCTCTCATAACGACGCCACGATGTGTTGAGTTTGGGGATGAGCTTCCTCTTGACTTGCCAATGACTTCTGGTTGGGAAAGATTGTCCGCTGTATTGGCTATCCGAGTGACTTACAATACGGCAAGGATGATGCGTCTTGAACGAAGTAGGGACCGGACTCGGATCCGCTTTTCAGATCGGACATCTAGAATTTTGGGACCCCACAATTCCTGGTGATCGACGGAGTAGTAAGCCGGTAAGATGTTGTGCCACTGCCTAAAACCTAGGCAATGGAGAGCGTCCAGGCCACATTTCCGGCTATGATAGTTCATTTCCCTGCTTACAGTTCTGTACCAGACTCATAAGGGCATACGTCTGGCTTGTCCGACCGGCCCGACTCCGACTTGATTGAGCTGGCTGTGTACACAAGGAATGCCATATACGGTAAGAGTGATGCATCACCACCATCGCTTACTCAGCCCCTGTGCTTGTACCATACCCTCCATCTCGTCCTCCACAGTCATGTCTTCAGCGACTCCAGAAGAAATTTCTCTCTCAATCAGTTTTCGCGGTACAACACACGAGGTCTCATTGCTACCCGATGCACCTCTGACGCGCCTACAAGCCCAATTGGAAGAGCTGACGTCAGTACCCCCATCCCTTCAGAAACTCTTGTTTCGAGGAAAGAAGGTCCAGCATGCGGATGACCTCACGTTAGCCCAGATTGGTCTTCGGAATGGGCTAAAGGTCCAATTGCTAGGATCGACTGCGCAGGAAATAAACTCTCTCAATACGGCCGAGTCGGAACACCAACGGAGGGAGAGGATCTTGCATGAACGGGCTCTTAAACCGCAAGTCAAGGTACGTCATTTTCATGTACATCAAGTGAACGCTGGATTCCATCTCGATCGTAGGTCCGCTCGACCGCTTCTTCCACCGTCGCCTCGACAACATATCTCTTCCATAAGATTGAACCGTTGAGTCACTTGCCAAAGCCAGAAACAGCGCTCGAACGATTGTCGAAGTTATCACAAGATCCAGCAATCCGATACATCATGCAGAAACACAAATTTTCTGTTGGTGTGCTGACTGAGCTCGCACCTCACGAACAGCCCAACCTACTAGGCCTCAATGTCGGTGCGGGACAAGCCATCAAGTTGCGCATACGGACAGATGCATATGATGGCTTCAGACCATATCTAGAAGCCCGTCGTGTGCTCTGCCATGAACTGACCCACAATGTCTGGGGTGATCATGATAATAATGTGAGTTATCTTGACCTTTCTTGATCGAAGCTGGAATTGATTTCTGTCTGGCACGGCACACACTAGTTCAAAGAACTCAACTCGCAGCTTAACAGGGAAGTTGCCGAGTTCGAGGCTGCGGAAAAACGTGGAACGCACTACTTGTCGGATTTGAGAGGTGCCTACGAACCCTCGTCAAATGAAGAAGCTGAAGCATTAATTCGCGTCCTTGGAGGAAATGGAATACCACTTGGAGATTCAGCTGAGGATAGACGACGTCGAGCGTTGGAGGCTGCTACTGCACGTTTGAGACAGGAAGAGGAGGAACTAGAGAAGAACTGTGGCACATCGGTGAGGTCAAGGGGGATTTCAGGAAGCTGATTTCTGCTCAGAATACCATGACGCCGATACCAACACGTCTGATGGTTTCAGCCTTTGCCAGCCCCCGAGGCCCCAGGCTGGTTAATTTCCCTGGACAAGAACATACTGTATTGTCTTTACCCGAATTAATATTGAACGTCGCCAAAGTCTTAGAATTCGACTATCTTACTCTTACTTACTAATCGGTTAGTTCGCATCGAGTTCCGACGCATCTTCTGACAGGAGTCTTGACAAGCCATAACCGAGCGAACACCCAGTGGATCAGGCCATCTTCGGTTTGAAATTTCCTTTTGTATATAACATGTGTTACAGTTCAGTTTTCGAGCTTGTGTCTCCTTTTCTCGGTTGGAAAAGGGACTCTGCTTCAAATATTCCCGCTACGTAAGTAGTGGGTTTCATATGGTGGGTCAAATATATATTTGTTATGGATGGTAGGCCGTTGGGCAACTAATGCTTGAATATGCACAGTGATCTTGAAGGCCATTGTCAACAAGGCCTGAGTGCATTTCTTACCGTTTTGTTTGTCTTCCTTTCGATGTTTCGATGGAATGTAAAGAGAGAAGTTGGGTACATATGTATCAATAAATAAATAAATAAAAAGCTCGGGGATGAAAACAAATATTGGCAGATAACCAGAAAACAAACGTACTAGAGAATTGCATCGTCGTCGATGCCTACAAGTGACGACGCGGTATATGCGATGGATTTTTCTCCAGGTGGGGCGAGAATCGTGAGCGGGTCGGATGACTGGGTTGCATGTGTCTGGTCGCTCTCTGAACTACTCGGATGAGATGGCGCATTCGTCTCTTGTTGACGTTGCCAAGCGAGCTCCGCCCAGAGCGGATTTGGTGGTATGTGACCAACCAGTGCACGAAGGACTTCCAGCCTGGACACGACACACGTCAGTGAAGGTACAAGAACCATCCATGCCACGACTTACCATCTCGCCTTCTCCTCGTCCGAATCAGCAAAGAATAAAATCTCTTGTTCACAAGGGAAAACGAGTCTGAAAGAGCGTTCCACTGGCACGGCGATCAACGAATCATGATCGTCCCTATAGCGAGCATCGGGACCAGTGAGCGCGGCTGATCGTACATCTTGGGTGTCCTTCACTGCAATGGCTTTCTTCAAGTTGATCGTTTCCGTGGCTTCCTTCGTCACATCATCGAACGCAATGAGATTGGCACCAGTTACTCTAAACGTTCGTCGTCGCCATGTCTGTAAAAACCGGCGGCTTAGAATCCAACTCAAACACAGCGAGGTTGCAATACTCACTGTACAATCACCGCCGTTCTGCGTCAGCGTACCCTCAAAGTACGTGATTTTATGCCACCTGACATGTCTGAGGCCACGGAGACATTTGGCCAAGCTCATGGGCACTTGATTGCACGGGACACCAGGAAGGAAGGGTAACCTGAACATTTGAAGAACGATCTTGCCAAGTTCCATCGTCTTGGCACTGCCTCTCGAAGCGTCTGAACGTTGACCAACCAATGGGTATTTGATCTCTAGCAGACGGGTATCACATTGCGCTGCGACGTCTTTGAAGGTAATAAAAGCTCTCGCAAGGGTACCGTCTTGCTTCATGTAACGGGCGAGATTGTCTGGGAGTTTGTGCGGGGGTGCGGAGGGAGGAGGTTGCGCGGCTCGTGCGAGTGGTTTTTTCGAGGATGACGAAAAGAGACCGAACTTGCCACCCTTGGGTTTCGGCGGTGGTGCGAGCGCTTGAGACTGTGCGACAATGTGAGGATCGCGTCGAATCTTCAACGTGAGCGTGAACTCAAGCTTATCGAGCTCAAGCCTGGACGAGAGACGCTTAGCTTGGTATGAAAGGAGTGCAGAAATTGACGTACAACTCAAACTCCTGGTCAATGCGCGCGTCACGAGACAACGGTGCTTCCGGTGCCGTGGCAAAGTGGGTGCCATTGTCCAACGTGCACGTCAGTGCCGTGGCTTGCTGTGGTATGGGAACCCTGAGACCTTTCACGCCAAGTACTGAGGAGAACAGAATCAGGGAACGCGTATGAAAGGAATAGCAGATACTTGCCTCTAACAAAGACTTTGTTAGGGGTGGGTTTGATGGCATCATTGTGCTTCGGAATCGCGTTCTCGAGGTCACCCTGCTTGCCGAAGCGCTCGAAACGAGCTCTGAGGGAGAGGGCGAAGTCGTTCAGATGGCCAGGTATGTTAGGGTGGCTGTCAGGGGTGAGATCGACAGCATCCTTG
>JBBPRX010000138.1:0-23453 GCA_038093195.1 Boletus fagicola
CTGGTCTAGGATTGGGTGAAGGTCAGTCATCATCATCATCATGCTCCGGTAGGTGTAGGTGCTCTGGAATTAGGCCCTCCCACTGTCCCTCAACAGTGGGGGCATCCCATGGAGTGGATTCAACCTCAGAGATGGTTCCAGATTCATCAAAGATAACATGACAACTGGAGATCATGGTCCAATGCTTAATGTCAAGAAGTTTGTAGGCTTGTTGCCCATAAGTGTATGTACCCTATCATGATGCACATCTTTCTGTGTGGTCAGAATTCCCCCACTGCTCCTTTGGTGTGTTGGCATAGGCAGGACATTCAAAGGGGTGGAAGAGAGTCAGGTCAACCTGGTGATTGAAAAAGATTTGATAGGGGACTTTTCCATTCAGTCCAGCTGCTGGACTTCATGCAAAGATGTATGCAGCAGTGGACATGGCATTGGCCCAGAAGGATTTGGGGAGTTTGGATTCCTCAAGCATGGTATTAGCCAGTGTGGCTAGTGTTTGATTCATGCATTCAGCTAAATCATTCTGCTCTGTAGTGTAAGGAGCGGAGGTTTCAAGAAGTGTACCATCAGCCCAAAGCTGATCTCAGAAAGCTTTGTTGGTATACTCTGTTCCTCCATCACTCCAGATGAACTTGGTGTAAAGCTCAGAAAAGTTCTCCTGTCCTAACTCCATCCAGAGGAGGGCTTGGACATCAGTCTTCCATTGGTTGTAGATCTGGAGGGCTTCATTTTTGTGTTTCATGAAGTAGATCCAAGGGAACCAGCTGAAATCATCAACAATGACTGGTGTTATGGGACCTTCAACATCAGTATGCACTATCTCTAGGAGGCAAGTAGTCCAAGGTTGATTTCAAGTTCAGAAGGGCAAGCACTTCATTTTTCCAAGGGTGCATGCTTCACAGAATGTGGGTGTTCCAGTGAGGGTATCAATCCCCTGGAGTTGACTGGATTTGACCATTTGTTGAATTTGGTCAATGGACATGTGTCTCATCTGTTGGTGAAGGAGATTTATGTCAATAGTCACATGAGCTGCCTCCTTTTGATTATTTGGAATTACTCTTGCATGGTAGAGGCCATTGATATGATCAGCAACCAGGATGGTGTTCTGGTCCTTCTGGATATAGCATGTGTTTGACTTTGCAGGAAAAGAGGTGGCAAGGCCAGCAGAAGCAAGTCAGCTCACAGAGATAAGTGAGATCTGAAATTCTGGTATTAGGAGGATGTCCGACAGTGTGATTTCAAAGTGGTCATTGGATACCTGTGATAGGAGTGGTACAGTCCCACTTCCAATGGCATGTGATTCAGAGTCGTCTCCAAGAGTCACTGGGTGTGGAGGATTGAGTGGCCAGTATGTTAAGAACCAGGACCAGTGGGGAACTATATGTGATGATGATCCAGAGTCAATGATCAAGGTGTTGCTCCCACTGTGAGTTTGCTCAGATGATGAGTAGGTGTGAATGCATGTGATTAATGACTGAGATACATGTTCACGAGCTACATTTGCCAAGTCAGGAGGATCCAGAGTTACCTGCACTGTATTTGCCTTTTCCTTTCCTGGTTTCCTCAATGCTCCACTGCATAAATCTGTGATCCATTTTTTGTAGGAGTGGGAGTCAGCAGAGTTGTGTGTTCCAGAGAGGTGATGCTCACACCATTTGGAGGCATTTGAAGGTCGGGTGGAGGATTTCAGAAGTCCAGAAACCTTCATGGCAGACTTGGAATGTCCAGAAGGGTATATATAGGTGAGCGTTTTTGGCAATAATTCATGTCTCTACCACATCAAAGGTTAGCTTGCTATCCTCTGTGGTATTGATAAGAGAGGACTTGAATAGTTCACATACTGGAGTTTTCAGAGGACAGTTGAGAAGGATGAATGCCATGACTTTGGCATCAACAGTGAAATTCATGCTGGCAAGGCAGGACTCGGCAGTCCAGAGTGATGTGATGTGTATTGAGATTTCAGAGTTGCCATTCCAATTTGAACTGAAGAGTTGTTGGAAGATGTGAAAGGCAGAGGAGATGCTTGGAGCATCCAGGAGTGAGACTAGTTTGTCCCAAAGTTCTTTTGCGGAGGTGCAGGACTCTGTCTTAAATAGGAAAGCATCAGAGAGACATTCTTGGATGATCCCATGGGCTTTTTCATCACATTCCTGCCAGTCACAGATGTCTGAAGCAGTTGCTCTAGCACTTCCAAGGGTAGGTTTTAAATCTGTGCCAGAGGTCACTCCATAGACCTTTCTGCTTCAGAGTTTTCAGGTAACCTTGACTTTCCATAATGGGAAGGTTTTGTGTCCAGTAAGAATCTTGTCATTTCATATGGCATCAGATGACATGTTTGATGATGAGACAGGGTGAAGTTGACAGAAAAAATTATTTTGTCTGATGGTGGCATTGAAGCTGAAATGAGGTGTGCATTGAGGGATATGCAAGTGATGGTGAGTTGTTTGTCTATTGGGCACAAGTGGGGCTCATAACCTGTTTAAGTCTAAGAGGCAAGCTAGCAATACCAGATGCTATGGTACATTTGTTTATGAATGAATACTGAGTAAGAGAACTTGAATAACTCCCCTCAGCTGTTGCCTAAGATGGGCGAGAACAACTGAGGTGATTTGGAATAGAATGAAAGATTTATATAGTATGTGATGAAGGTACACTCATACTGTACCTCAATACAGTATGTGTCAAAAAGGATTTAAAAGAAGTGTAGTAATATTAGCCAACAAGGGTCAATATGAAGGAAGTCAAGGGTAATCACAGTTCTGAGCCTTCCGAAAGGTGCAGGAAAATATTGGAACTGGTTCCAGAATGGAACTTCCAGACTTAGAAGTGTGTGGGAAAATTCCGGAATTGGAGCTTCTGAACTCGGAGGTGCGGAAGTGCACTTCCAGTGCCCCACTGAAAACAATAAACAAGTGCTTTGAAAGCTGTGTCATTCCAGATCTCAGCACCACCAGAATGGTTCTGGGATCAGTGGTATTTGTCACATGGCCTAATGGCCAATATTCATTTCCTCCACCTCCACAGTGCCTTCAGGCCAACAATATCATTTCACTCCCACAGAGATTCAGCCAGATTAAGGAGCCCCAATGCACATAGATGCACAGCAGGCACAACCTGCACACCCCAACACATGAACTTGTTATGGATGTCATCAGGTCAGCCATATATGGCCTGATTGTCCCACCAATCCAAACAAACAAGTTTGCTGCCCCCCAAACAAGGACACAGTTCCTTTGGGATTACAATCTTGGCACTTTTGTGCCTAACCCATCATTTTCCACTCCCCTGCCCATTGATGCACAGGTCACACAATACCAAACTCACTACCCTGGACATTCCCTTCCTGTCCCCCAAGGCCCTCCAATGGTGGCTCAGCAAAGTGTAGCATCTAGCTATGTATCACCTGAAGCTGAAGCATATTATCTGGATAAAGTTGAAGTTGAAGCCAAGTAGCATGCTGCCCAGGCTTTAAAAAGACAGAGTTTATAGGTGATGAGGGTCTTTGTGAACTTTCTATTTCTTCTTCATCTCTTTCTCCCCACATTCATACTAGAACGGTGGACAATAGTAATAACACTATGGATGAAAACAGCCTAGTAGATTGCACAGATTCAGATCTCCCTATTTGTACTTTAGATGATGTGTTTTCTGCCAAATATAATATTCATTCTAAAAGAGCGACTCCTGAGAGCTTGGTGTCAGAATTAAAACAAAGCATGCTTGATTCCCTCGTTCAGCAAGTGAAAAATTCTCCTTATTATAAATCCCTCAACTCTTCTTCTATTGCCCTAAGAACCACCACATTATCATTTGGTGAAGAATACTCACTTAAGATGTCAGTGTTGATGAAAAAAGATGGCCAATGGTGTAACCAATACATTCAGGCACTTTTGGATTCAGGGGCATCTCATACTTTTATAAATGAACAATATACTGTATGTATTACAACACGGAATTCCTACCTGTGATATTGACCATCCAATGGAGGTCAAAAATGCCAATGGCTCTAACAGCGCAATAGGCAAGGTGACAAAGGTAGTTACTATTATCATTACAATTGAAGATCATTCAGAGGTCATAGATGCTTATGTATCTAAATTGGGATCCCATTGACTAATCATTGGATATGATTGGCTCTACCGGCATAACCCAGATGTTGATTGGGTGAACAAGAAAATTTCCTTTCCTCATTGTACAGTACATCTTATTGTAAAATCATGGGTCTAGGCCCTGATATGTACCTGTTCCTCTTCTCACTCTCTTTGTTCTCTTTCATCTCTGGACATTGCAAACTTGCAAGTTATTGAGGAAGAACTTAAAAAGAAGGTCCCCAAAACATACCATGAGTTTCTAGACATGTTCTCAGAAAAAGAGTCAGAGTGCATGCCCAAGCGAAAGCCCTGGGATCATGCAATAGACCTCAAACCCAATTTTGCTGAAAAAGGGTAGAGTTATTCCACTCTCAGACTTAGAAATGGAAGAAGTCTGCATGTTTATCAAAAAAGAACTCAAAAAATGGTATATTAGACCTTCTAAGTCCCCTCAAACTCCACCTGTTTTCTTTATACCAAAAAAAGAGACTCATTATGGACTATTGATATTTAAACAAAGATACCATCAAAATGCATACCTGCTCCCTCTTATTTCCACTCTCATCAATCGGCTAAAAGATACCAATATGTTTACTATGCTTGATCTGTGATGGGGATACAACAATGTACACATCAAAGAAGGTGATGAGTGGAAAGAAGCATTTGTAACTCCTATTAGGGCATATTGTTGCAAACTAAGTTCAGAAAACAACACTGGCTGGACGTCTATTTCAGATGCACCAGTCTGGTGATATGAAAACAAGAGGAGGACCAAGATATGAGATGTAGAGAGAAGAGTCATGCCTTAATTTGCAAAGGAACAAGTGGATTAGACTGGGGATGCCAGTCGTCAAGTGTCTACATTATATACTTTACAGGGATGTGCATGGACCATGCTTCTCGTGAGAGAAGTTGTTAATAAAGATAATTAACATGAGAATAGAAGAATGATGATGGGAAAATAAGAAGCAGTGCATGAGAGAAGAGTAGAAATTAAAGTCATGTGCTGATGATGTCATGGATCTGAGATCTGATCATGTGTGTGTTCCCATGGTCATGTGCATGTATCGATGAAATGAAGAGAAATGATGTACAAGTGTAAGTGTATTAAAAAGTTTGAAAATATAATATATCATAACACTACCCCCTCTTTATGACTTGAATTCCAGGCAAGTCCCTTGAAAGTTTGATTTGGTATAATTTTTGTAAGTAGAAAATAGAGTTTGAAAGTTAGTTAAAGAGAGTCCACAGAGTTTACGAGGAGCAGAAGGGTTCTTTTTATGAAATTCGGCTACTGCTTCTGGGGCAGTGTGGATGATGTTGGCCGATTCCCATGTTCTATCTGTTTTGTTGTAGCCTTTCCAATGGACTAGATATTGTCATCCCCTCCCTTTGAAGTGTGATGTGACTATGTGATCTATTTCAAACTGCTCTTCTCCTTCTTCGTCAATCTTGATTGCATCTGGATGTAGTGTGGGTTGTCCAGGTAAGGTTTGGCGATAAGATTTTATGTGAGATATATTAATGATGGGGTGAATTTTGACGTTTTTGGGCAGTTTAAGTTTGACCACATTGGAAAGGACCTCTAAGATCTCGTAAGGTACTATCCATTTTTGTGTGAGCTTCTTTGCCATATAAGGAAGTTTTAATTTGTCTGTTGATAACCAGACCCGCTGACCCTTTTCATACTCTGGTGCTTGGACCTTCTTTTGTCCGCTGAATGTTTCATTTTCTCTCTTGTATTTTCTAAAGCACTTTCTACCTCCTTGTGAGATCAGCTCATTTCTCCCGCAAAGTCTTCTGCTAAGGTTTTGGCAGTTCCTTCGAATCCCATGTGTGGGGTGTAATTTTGTGTGATGGTGAAAGGAATAGTGCCAGTAGTGGTTGTAAGAGAATTATTATGATGAAATTGAGCCATTTTGATCCAGTTCACCCAATCTCCTTGCCATTTGGCTACATAAGCTCAGAGATATTGTTCCAACTCCCAATTTATCCTTTTAGTTTGTCTGTCGGTTTGTGGATGGTAGGCAGTTGAGATCTTCTGGGAAATCCAAAGGAGTTTACAAAGCCCCCAACGCTAGTATCACCTCAAGAGAGGGACTGAGAAAGTGTATGCTATGAAACTAAAGCTTGGGGTTCTGCCCCATGTCCTAAAGGTGCGGACATATAGAAGAAGGGAAAACTGGAAATTACCAGTGGGATCTCTTTAGCCCTAGAGTCTGGGCAGTGCACGACAGTCTAATCCAAGTGTTGTGAACTAAGTTCGGAAAACAACACTGGCTGGACGTCTATTTCAGATGCACCAGTCTGGCGATATGAAAACAAGAGGAGGACCAAGATATGAGATGTAGAGAGGAGAAGAGTCATGCCTTAATTTGCAAAGGAACAAGTGGATTAGACTGGGGATGCCAGTCGTCAAGTGTCTACATTATATACTTTACAGGGATGTGCATGGACCATACTTCTCATGAGAGAAGTTGTTAATAAAGATGACTAACGTGAGAATAGAAGAATGATGATGGGAAAATAAGAAGCAGCACGTGAGAGAAGAGTGGAAATTAAAGTCACATGCTGATGATGTCATGGATCTGAGATCTGATCACATGTGTGTTCCCATGGTCACGTGCATGCATCAATGAAACAAAGAGAAATGATGTACAAGTGTAAGTGTATTAAAAAGTTTGAAAATATAGTATATCATAATACATATGAGCCCACTGTTATGTATTTTGGAATGACTAACTTCCCACCCACATTCCAGCAAATGATGAACAACATATTTAATGACCAATATATGTTGTACTAGTAATCTATATTGACGACTGTATGATATTTACTATAGGAAAAACCAAAGAACAACATGAGGACATTGTCAAGATGGTACTAGGACAATTACAGGACAATGATCTTACAGTACTATGTAAAACCAGAAAAATGTAGTTTCTCAAAGGACAAAGTAGACTTTCTAGATAAGATAGTATTTAAAGAGGGGGTCAAGATGCAGGAAAAGAAGGTGTCAGGAGTATTGGACTGGCCAATGCCTATATGCCTCAAACAACTCCAAGGCTTCCTCAGACTTTGTAATTATTATTGTCACTTCATTGAGGGTTTTGCTGAGATCGCTCGACCACTGAATGATCTCACCAAAAAGGATACCCCTTTTACTTGGGGTCCTCAGCAAAAAGAGGCCTTTGAAACTTTGAAAAATAAGTTCAAAGAATCTTTCCTCTGTGCTTATCCTGATTGGAATAAGGAAATGTGAGTAGAAATGGACACTTCAGATAAGCTACAGAAGCAGTCCTTTTGGTGAAATGTAATAATGGACATTGGCACCCTTGTGCATTTATTTCCCATTCTTTTGATAGTGCAGAGTGCAATTACCCTATCTATGATCAAGAACTTCTCACAGTCATTCGGGCTTTGGAAGAGTGGAGGCACTACCTAATCAGTAGAGAAGATTTCGAGATCTGAATAGACCACAAAAATCCTGAATACTGAAAAAAGCCACAAACTGTATCTGGTAGACAAGCCTGATGGCACACTCTCCTTTAGGAGTTTCACTATTTATTTGTGTATAAACCAGGTTTTGCAAATGGCAGAGCCGATGCCTTGTCTAGGCATCTGGATCATGGTAATGCCATCCCAGATCACAATACCAACATTATGGTCCTTCCACCTTCTCTTTTTATTAACAATGTTTCTATTGAATCTTCCTTTTTTGATACACTACATTCTGAGTCCATCACTTTGGGCATAGACTCTATTCATGACTTTTCTTTCAATTTTGACAACAATATTTTCAAAAACTGAAAAATAAGATTTTTGTACCTGACACTCTACATACACAACTTCTCACTATCTGTCATGACTCTCCTATTGTGGACACTCCAGACATGGACAAACCATTCATCTTCTTACACAATACTTCTCTGGGCCTGGTGTAACAAAAGATGTTCAACTTTACATAGATAGCTGCCAAGCATGTGCTGTTACGATTGGGTACACTTTTTCTTAAAGTGGCTCCCCTTCGCCTGCCTTTCCCGAATCCCGATCCCTGACAGAGACCCATCACCGTTGATGCTACTCTGGAAGACCCCCTCCCTGATCCCTGTCCTGGACATCCTTCCCCGATGACTACCTCAATAGTCGTCCTCCTGGATTCCCTCCCTTGGATCCCTCCGTGAAGGCTACCCTCTTAGCCCTCATCCGACCTCACCCAAGTGCTGTCCCCCCACAGCCTCCCTTGACGCTGTACCAACAGCATCATTGATCCTAATCTTTCCGAGTCATCGCCTAGATGATCCTATTCCTCCTGAAGGCTATCCCACTGCCTTCTTGATCCTGGTTCACCCGAGGAGCTGGTCCTTCACAGCCTCTCTTCCAGTTTCACCCTTTCTTCCCATTTCACCCGTGACACATAACCTTGTGCTCCTATGCGACATGACGTGTCTCCTCTGCCTCGACATGACACCTTGTGACCATTCACACGACACGTCTTCCCTGACACGTACCATGTGACTTGTCGTGATGCGACACATCACCACTGCCTCGCCCTTGACATGACACCTCGTGATCTTTCACTACACGACATGTCTTCCCTGACACGTACCATGTGACTCCTCGCAACGCAACGCGTCTTTCCTATTCTGGGCACTCTCCCCTGCCCTAAAGACTATTACCTTATCCGGGCAACTTGCCCTTAACTGACTCACAGTAGTATATAAGTTAGAGCGCCGCCTGTAATGTCTCTTTAACTTCAACCTACTCATTCCTGTGTACTCTTGACTGCACAAGCCCTCATGCTAGTCTAAGACTCTACTAAGGATAGTAAGTCAGCCTTCAGCCTCCAAGGCTCAAGCTCCCTGCGATCACTCCTCACTTGTATTCTTGTTGCTCTCACCGCTAGGATTAACCTTGTCCCTAGCCCAAGACCATCTCACTCAGCTTCATCTCGTCGTCCATTAGAGCCCTATCAAGGGTTAGGTTTTGGACCATCTCTGGGCAGGCTCTCCCTCTAGAGCATTCTCCAGTAACCCTCTCAGGCAGGCCCCCACCTTCAAGCTTCCCACTTGTCGAGTTCTTCATAGAGTCAGCGCCTCTTACCTTGCCTACCGTCTGGTCAACCGTTGACCACCCCCGCCTTCGTTGACACCCCTTGGGCCCATCGACCCCAAGGAAGGACTTCCCGGTCACCCCTCAGCAGTCATAGTCCAATCCAGGGTACTCCCACTGTCCACCCCTGAGGACATTCCATCCCCTTTTTGCCCCAACAGATATTGACTAGCCTTACAAGTCAGGCTACCACCTGGTTTGTGACTCACAGTCAAGTCTACACACTCAAGTCACTTGTCAAGGTTCTACCACCAGTAGCAACCTTAACATGTGCCCTCACAAAGAGTAAGTCAAAGGCACTGGCAGGAAAACTTATGCCCCTTCCCACTTCCAAACATCCATGGGAAGATCTCTCCATAGATTTCATTACTGGTCTATCACTATCACTTTCATTTATGGCTATTTGTGTAGTGGTAGATTGCTTCTCTAAAGAAGTTATTTTCATTCCTTGCCATGATACCGTTTCATCAAAGGACTTAGCTATTATATTTAGAGACAATGTTTGGTGTATACATGGACTACCTTCTACTATGGTTTCAGATAGAGCACCTCAGTTTGTATTGGACTTTACTACACAACTTTGTAAACTTCTCAGCATTTCCAGAAGATCTTAATCGCCTATCATCCACAAACTGGTGGTCAAACAGAACATATTAACCAAGACCTAGAACAGTATCTCCACATTTACATGGCTAAAGGCCAAGGAGATTGGGTGGATTGGATCAAAATGGCCCAGTTCCACCATAATAATTCCCTTACCACTGCTACTGGTACTATCCCTTTCAATGTCACACATAACAATGCCCCTTGCATGGAATTTGAAGGAAGTCCCAAGTCTTTAGCAGGCAATTTTGTAGGAGAAATGGGTCATTCTCACTGAGAAGTAGAAAGAGCTTTAGAAGAAATGAGAGAAAAAATGAGGCTATCAGCAGACAAAAGAAGGTCTGAAGCACCAGAGTATGAAAAGGATCAGCAGATTTGGCTATCCATGGATAAATCAAAGCTTCCATATACAGCCAAGAAGCTTACACAAAAATGGATCAGACCATATGAGATACTAGAGGTCCTTCCAAATGCAGTTAAACTCAAACTCTCACATCATGTTAAAGTTCACTCTACCATCAACATCTCCTGCATAAAACCTTATCGAGAAACCTTACCTGGACAACCAACATTATGTCCAGATGCAATCAAAATTGATGAAGAAGGAGAAGAACAATTTGAAATAGATTATGTTGCCACATCACACTTCAAAAGCCGAGGCTTACAATATTTAATCCATTGGAAAGGCTATAACAAAACAGATAGGACATAGGAATTGGCAGACATTATCAATACCACACCTTTGGCAGTCACTGGTTTCCATAAGAAAAACCCTTCTGCCTTGCACAAACTCCAAGGACTTTTTTTTGCTGATTTTAATTCTCTATTTTCTTCTTATGAAAACTTTACTAAAATGAACTTTCCAGGGACTTGTCTGGAATTTGAGTCATAAAGAGGGGGTAGTGTTATGATATACAATATTTTTAAACTTTTAATACACTTAATATTTGTACATCATTCTATCTTCATATTATCAATGCATGCACATGACTGTGGGAACACACACATGACCAACATGTGTTATTAATTTCCGCTCTTCTCTCACATGTTGCTTCTTATTTTCCCATCATCAACTTCTATTTCTCATATTACTTATCATATTTGTAATCTCTCCCATGTTAGTCATCTGGTCTGTGCACATTCTGTAACAGTATATAAAGTAGGGATTCATTGACTGAAACTCCAGTCTAATCCACTTGTATGTATCTTTGGATATTAAGGTGTGACTCTCTCCTCTTCATATCTCATTGTCTTGGTCCTCCTCTAGTTTTCTTGTCTTCAGTTTTGGCATAGACTGTGAGCCCTGCCAGTGTTGCTTCATAGCATTTCACAACACACTAAGGGATGTGCGAGGTGAAGTTGAGTTGTCACTGAGTGATACCATTAGCTTTTGCCAACAGGGCTCATAACCTGACAGAATCTATGAATGGGCAGGAGTTGCCCAAGGCTATAGTACATTAGTTACAATTAGAATAGTATCAAAAGTTAAGAAACTCACCTCAGCTGCTGCCTAAGATGGGTGGAAACAACTGAGATACTTGTAACTAAAGGGAAGGTATACATACTTGGGCGAAGATATACTTGTATTATGTCACCTGTAATATGTGGTAATGGACCTAGCTAGTGATATGCCAGACCTGGCTTCAAGCCCCCAGCCAGGCCAAGCCAAGCCTACTTAGGCTGGGCCAAGCCAGGCTTTGCACTAGGACTTGCACCAGCCTGTAGCTTGGCTTCACTTCAGGTAAGCTGTGAGCCTGGGGCTTGAGCCAGGGCTTTATATACAAAGAAAGAAGGTAGTCTACCTGTAAAATATGTTCAATAAATGAATGATATGTTGGTGCATGGATCAGTCCAATGTATTTGCACTTGAGCAGTGCCCAAATAAGGCAAGTTGCAGCTCAGCTAACAGTGCTGCACTATCTTTGCTTAGTGTGCACTCATCCACGATCAACTCTGGGACCTTCATCCTTGCTTATCACAGCTCAGGGTTGCTTCCCAGCCTCTTGACTTCATGTACAATGCATCCAGCTGCTCCGATTTGCCAGATTAGGCCTTAATGTGACTGTTTTGCCTGTAAGTCCATTCTCTCATCTGAACCTGATTAACTTCTCTAGATCATGTTTTCATCTTTCCTTGTTGATGTGGTGGGTTCACTGGCTTGATGGGATGTCTTGGGTGATGGCTAGTGGGCGTGGGTGGCCTAGGCATGTTATCCACTTTGTGTTCATACTGTTCTTGCTGACTTGCCTCATTTCTAGCTACATAGCAGTGCTGTTTTGACTCTTATTGAGTCACAGTGTGCCCCACTCATTGTGCCAGCCTTGCCACATCATATCCTATTGTACTGGATGCCATCTGCATTGCTCTGGTGCTCCGGTTCACTCTTGATACCTCCCAATGCATCCAACTTGCCCAAATGACCTCTTGGGGCTATACCTCGACTTAGCGTGTTCATTTTGCTGACACGCCACTCCACGTCACTTCTACAATGTCTCCTATGGTCCTCAAAGGTGCCTGGGTCATTCTGCTGCAGTGCTTCTCCTTCAATGTCTCCCAATTCAGCCTTTTCGCCTGTATGGCTTCCTGGTCCTCTATGTATCTTGATGTAGCAGCTTCATATTGCCAATGCAGTGCTTCTTATTGTCTCTGGGACATCTCCCTTGCCTCCCAATGCTGTCTGCATGATTACACCACAGTGCTTTGGCCTCGGCAACTCTGAATTTGCCCATTTTGCCCATTTGACTTTCTGGGGGACTAATTCAACATGGTGTGTTCATTCCTTTCATGCACTGGTTTCTAATGTCTTTAGAATGTTCCTTGATGCTGTGATGATACAATGTGTGTAATTATGCATATGTTGTGTCATCACTGAGCTCTCATACCCTTATTGAACATATGCTTTATAGCAGCTGTTCTATTGTTATCTGAGTAGATTAGATCACTGTACATACACCTTAGGGCAAGTACTAAATTGTATCTCCACTACAATTGTATGTATATAACAAATGGCCAAAAGCCATACTCAACAGAGATTCTTTTACCTCTATAGATGTGAGTTAGACTCTGCTCTCCTCCAGCACTTCCTACCAAGGGATGCAGCTATTGCAGCGCCCCCAGTGGCAGCAGTGATGAGCACTCTAGCTCACCTGCACAGAGTGTCATGGCAACATGCAAAATTATTTTTTGCTGCTAACCATGGTAAAACAAATTTTTACCTGTCACTCTCACATTTCATTACTCTGACACTGACACAAATTTTTCAGTAACCATCACCATGACTTCCACACTCTTCCACACGGTTCCCAACCTTGACAGAACAAACTCTATTGATTGGGCTCCCTTGATGGAAGCTTACGCCATGTCCACAGGTGACAACTGGATCTTTACCAATGCTAGGCCCACCCTTATCCCTGGCGACAAGGACTCCAAGGACGAAGTCAACTTATGGGATATTGCCAATGCCAAGATTCTTGGCTCCATGCAACTAAGGGTCTCAGCACCTATCTGAGCAAAGGTCATATCCCTCACTACAGTGAAGACAACCTGGAAAGCCATCAAGGACACTTATGGCAAACCAGGTATTGCCAACACCTATTCTGACTTTAAGAAAATACTCAACATTTGTATTCCCTTGGACCAACACCCTGGCAAAACCCTCAATCAACTCATTATGCGGTTTTCTCATCTCAAAGAAGTTGACTTTGATATCCCTACCAAAGTCCAGGTAATGATGTTATTAGCTAAATTGCCCCTGTCAATGGAAGTTGTCACCCAGCCACTCACAGTGTCCAACAAACACAACACAACAACACTTGATGACTTGCATAAAATCATGGTCTTATCATGGGAACAACATGCCACATGACGCATGGCCCCCTCAAATTTACAACAACATCACTCAGCATGAAAACTTTCTACCAGCAAGGGGATGCCTTCCACTCCCTCATTCACCTCGCAGCAGCAGCAGCACAAATGGCTCAAATGATGCCTTGCACAACAAAAAACGACCCCATGGAAATCATGGTGACAAGGGCGAGGGCCCTGGCAACAGCGTCCATCACCAACAAGGCCACCTTCCCTCTCTTGGTGCCCTTGACAATGACCTTGCTGACATTCCATTTGCCCTCCTCCCACCCACTCCTACAAATGGATCTGCAAGAGACCCTCACACACTTGCCCATACAGCTGGTGTGGCCCAGTATGGCCCCCTGGTAAACTCTCAAGTTTGCCACTCCATCTCACTTGCCCATCATATTAGCATCGCATTCTCTGCTGAGATCATCCGGACACTTGACACGATCGCAGGGGGACTCCCTCTCCTCAACTATCTTCACTCCCCACCTCATCAACACCTATCCGACTGCATCTTGTGCGCCTCTCTCGCTCCCATCTCCACCTTGTCATCTTTATTTTTTTCGCCCCAACATCTCACCACTCAAGTCCTCCCTCCTCTCTCTCCTCACCCTGTCTCACCATTACACTGCATCACCCCAAGCCTCACCACTTGTGGCAACCATGCAATGCCCCTTGTTCCTGCCTCACCCCCTCTCCAACCTCTCCTCTCACCCATGGCCCTCTGCGGCCCACTCAGACAGGCAAATGAAACCAGTGAGCTTTTTGATGAAATGGCATACATTGAAATTCCTGGCCACATCTCATATGAACAAGATATCCTCAATGACACCATCTCCCTTGCTTCATCTGTCAACCCAAACAGCTCTCTTATTTTGCATTGCAAATGCAAACATGCATGCATGTACAACATGCCACTCCTGGGATGACTTTGAAGAAGAAACTGTCAACATCTATGGCTCAGACGTCAACACCAACATCGCTGACACCACCAGTATCCTCAATCATGATTTCCTTGATAATGAGAGGGTGTACAAGTATGATGACGACATGACTGAGTTGGTCCCCTCCTTCTCTTCACTTGCACCTGTGCTAAATGAGCTCCCCTACATAGAGAATAACTTTATCTTGCTCGTAGCACCATATGTATTTAATTATCTACTTGATATGAATATACATACATATGTGTGCATTCCACTGCCTTCTCTCAGTGTGCAAGATGTAAGGGGAAGTCTAAAGTCTCTGATGAGATTATTTGGACTATTGACTCTGGAGCATCTCTCCACTTCACCTTTTCACTGTCCGATTTTGCTAAATACTCTGAGTTTCAAGACACCATCAATGTATGTATATACTGTGAACAGTGTGACTCAAATTAAAGGCATTGGTACTGTAATATTGTTTGTACTACAGGACAATGGCAGCAACTATTCAGTGCACCTATTCCTTGTATATCACATACACATCAGACATAAATGCTAGGCTATTATCTATGGGTGGTTTCTTACAAGATAACATGACTGTGTGTGGTAATTTGCAGCAACTGTCACTTCATAAGAAATCAGAAGCTGAATATATTTGCTTCTATCCATACCACCCAGGTGACACCATCTACACTCTCAAATCCATCCCATATGACAAAGCTGTTGCACATCTTGGAGTCATATACTCAGTTGACTACCAAACAATTCATCGAAGATTTGCTCATCCTTTGTGTGATGTTTTATCCCATGCAAGGAAACATACCAAGATTTCCCCTCAGTTGAATTCCCCATAAAGGATTTACTATGTCCTGGCTGTGCTCTAGGGAAAATGCCAAATTGTGCATTCCTTCCAAATGAAGCTCCTACCTCCAAACCCTTCAAAATAATTCACTTGGATTTAAAATCTTTCCCTGTGGATTCTTACAGGAAATTCAAATATTTAATAGTCTTCATCGACAACTTTACTGCTCATACATGGACAACCTCCATGCACCAAAAGTGACAATCTCTATCCTCTACAAAGGACTTTTTTCTTCATGGGTAAAACACAGTTTTCATCATTTGTAAAAACCTGGATGTCCGATACAGGGGGAGAATATAAATCAGATGCTTTCAATGTGCTATTAAAGCAGCATGGCATCAGGATCACACAAAGTGCCCCTCACACTCCTCAGCAAAATGGCTGTGCTAAACACTTTATGCATACCATGATGGATAAAGCAGAAGCTATGAGACATGAAGCCTGTATTCCCACAAGCTGGTGGGAATGTACTACTGCTCACGCCATCCACATTTACTGTATAATTGCACACTGTCACATACTGTACTTCTCAAGTACAACTCCGGCCTCCGGGTACCCCTTCTGACCCTCTCCGCTCGTCCTCTGGCGCGTTCTCGCCCAGGACTCAACTCCTCACCTCCAGACTTCGACCCCAGTACATAGTTACTATATCCATATTAGTCCCACTCTGTAGATACCTCCGTTCCTGTGCTTGCGTAGTATAGCACAGATCCTGCTTCCTTTCTCCCGGACACTTACTCACCTCCATAAAATCCTGTGTACCTCCGACCTACTTAAACTTGTAGATACTCTGTACTCGAGCTCAGCTCAAATATCAAACTTGACACCTGACTCCTCCCTTCCAAGTCCACCTCCAGTTCTCTCTGTGTCCCTCTGAAATACTGAGACAACCGATACTCAGCAAGGGCACACCACATACGGTGAAGCCAACATGTCAACACCTCCGAAACCCCGGAACATCGGAGTTGCCTCCAGGAGTCCGGAACAGTCCTAACACACACCACTCAAGAGATTAAATTGGCACACTCCATATGAGTTGCTGTACAATGAAACTCCTGACATATCCCACATTAGAGTTTTTGGATGTGGCACTTACATACATATGTACACATACCACATAATATACGAATAAACAAGCTAGCCCCACAATCTGAGCTGATGACCTATCTTTGCATAGCTCCAGGCAACAATCGCAATTATATGTTCATGCATTCACCCAACAACATCATCTTCACATCAGCACATGCTATATTTGATGAAGCAATGTTCCCTCACAGCGCTATTACCCCTAAAAAGTGCAATACCAGAATCATGCAGGAATCTGCCCCTGATCCCATAGGAATAATTTCACCTCTAAACAACAATGATAACACCTCTTGTTGCCCCTATCTTATTCACAAGGACCACCTAGCGCCTCCCCCAGCTGCAAAGGATGAGTCTTCTGATGAAGAACCTCCTGTCCTCCTTCCTGCCCCCAGAACCCCTAGTCCTGTCAGATGTCGGGTATCTGACATGCCCCCTCCCATTCCTCACTGCTCCCAACACAAAAGGAAGGTACCCAACAGATCTGGGAACATACATATATGGAGAAAGACAACATCCTGTCCAACAATTTATGGACACAGAAGGGTTATTCCAATGGGAAGAAACCATCAATAATCCAGCAACTCCCTCTGCTCCACCTACATATTCCTGAATCTAGTTCCTCCACCACTCCTTTCCAGACTCCCTCTGAAGAACCTGATGTTGCAAAACCAATTCAGGAAGGGGAAGTAAGTGTATCAGAAAAGCTCACATATTTCCTACTTGCAAAGGCAATTTAGCCTGATCAAAAGACCAACAAACCTCCTAGAGAATGGTCCTATAATGTCAAGACCGGGCAAACTCCAGAGGGAACTCCAAAGGAGTGGAGTTACTAGGGTCAGACAGGACTTTGGCTTCATTGTATATGGGTGCCCTTGTCAAAGTCTAGTTGTCCCAGATTTCGGAAATGGCCGGAGTTAAGGACTTAAAGTGTTGAGGATGCTAAGTCGAGAGAGCGATCAGAGTAGAGCTGTCAAGACTCAGATGGAGGTAAGGAGTTTATCTTAGTTGATATTCAAACTAAGAGAAATACAGAGGAGTACAGAGGTTTATATACAACAGAGGACGGGGATTAGTAATAGGGGTTTGTAAGTATCTCCAGAATGCTGAGGTTGCTGGAGCTGTGCTCCTAAGCAAGCACAGGATCAGAGGGGAACTGAGAGCAGAACTAAACTATAAGGAAGAGAACAATAGTATGTTATGAAAGAACAGGATGGAGAGAACCTAAGGTAGAAGTCCGGAGGTCAGGAGTTGCATCTCAAGCAAGAATGCACCGGAGTTCAATATGTACAGGAGCAGAATGAGTCCAGAGGATCGGAGTTGTACTTATCTGATTATAAGGGATATGACAATATCCCCCCCCTTAGGCCTGAACCTTGAAGGCCTATACGAGGAACAATGCAGAGTGGGATAAGTTGGAGTTGGAATTTTGTGTGGGTGCCCACTCAGAGCCATATAAAGTTTGATGGTGCTGTGCTTGATCTCCTTCATTCTAACCACCATGTCCGAGAACAACCTCAAGTTCTGGTTCAATGAGCATTTGGCGGAGTGTGCCAACAATGATGATGATGATGACATCTGCGCTGTGAAGTATGCCGAGCAGTGGTGTAGAGTCAAGGAGCGGAAGGTGGAGGAGGTGCAAAAGAAGGCAGAGGCGAGGTGCAAGGTGTTAGAGCAGGCTGAGCGCAAGAAGGCCAAGGAGGAGGCCAAGAAGAGGGTGAGTCGCTAATGCTTTCTTAAGTAACATTGCTGACCATCCTAGGCTGAACAAATCTGGGCAGAGCAGAGCGCCGCCAAAGGAAAAGGGAAGGAGAGGGCAAGAGAGCTGGCAGAGTGTGCACGGTGCACGGACTGTGGCTTCAAGTGCAAGCTCGGGCCCAGTAAGTCAACATTGTGCCTGCTTGTATTGAGGCAAAGAGCAAGTGCGAGCGACCTGGTACAGAGAAAGCGGAGCAATGGAGGAAGAGGGTGCCAGAGCAGAAGTTGCCGCTGGGGCAGAAGAAGCAAGCAAGGACAGAGGGAGAGGTGAGCAGGTTGAAGGACCCAGAGCAGTGCGAGGGGAGCGTGGAGAGCTTGGCGGTCGCCCAGGCCTCCCAGCAGGTCGCCAGTGAACTCCACACCCTGATGACTCTTCAGGTGGCTTGACAACCAGAACCGGTTGTTGGAGTGCCTGGTGGGGCTCAAGGTGGAGGAGGTACTTGGGTGGAGTTTGGAGGAGAAGGAGTCCGATGAGGACAAGGATGTGGAGGTAAATGAAGAGGAGATGGAGGAGATGAGGGAAGAGGCAGAGAAGGCAGAGAAGTCGGAGGGAAAGGAGAGTGGGGACGGAAGTGGAGAGGATGAGAGCAATGATGAAGAAGTGTAGAGTAGTAGTGTTTCTCTTTTGCAAAATGTAAAGCTTTGTCTCGTCATGATTTGGAGTGAGGTCCATGTTTGGCCAGATACTGGAGATGGAAATAACTGGCAAGTTCGGAGGCATGGCCAAGTTCAGTGGCCAGTAACCACAAAATCTCATTGTCAGTACCTACATAGCTGGACCATTGTACAAGGTAGAGTAGTTTGCAGTTTCTTTTTCATCAATCAATCTTGGAGTTGAGAATCTTGGAGATCTCGAACTCTGGTTCTCTGTCTACTTCAATTGGAGGTGGAGGAGGTTGTACCCTGTTCGGAATAGTGTTGGGTACTGCAGGTTCTATTATCTGAGAGACATGGAAAATGGGGTGAACTGATTCCATAGAATCTGGAAGATAGAGTGTGAAGGAGTGGGAACCTGCCTGAGTGATGATACTACAGGGCCCTAAATTCTTCTTGGAGAGTTTCTTAGAGGGTCTAGTACAGCGGAAGTACTTTGCTTTGATGAAAACATGATCTCCAACTTTAAAGTCCAGAGCCAGAGTTCATCTAGCATTCGCGGGTCCTTGGTATCGCTCTTGGGTGGCAGATATCTCCTCACAGAGGAATTGATGGAGGGAGTTGAGGTCGACAGAATATTTGCATGCCCTTTTGGAGGTAAGATCGCACTCAGGATGTATTGCAATGTTGTGGATGGTAACCTTTATTGGCGAAGAACGGTGAAACACCAGTGGTAGTGCTCGGAGAGTTGTTGTATGTGAACTCCATTAGAGGCAGGAGTTCGGACCAGTTGTCTTGCTGGTAATTACAGTAGACTCGGAGGTATTGTTTGAGCATCTAGTTCATACATTCTGTCTGACCATCTCCCTCAGGGTGATAACTGGAGGTGAAATGGAGGCGGATCCAAGGCTTAGCCTAGTGAGCGGAAGAAATGGAAAATGAATTCTGAACCTCTATTGGAGGTGATGTGGGAAGGAACTCCGTGCTTAGAGAAGATGTGGAGTAGGAATAGTTTTGCTAACTCTGGAGATGTAATTGTGTTGTGTGTCAGGATGAAGATATATTGTTTGGATAGACGATCCATGACGACGAGTATAGCTGTAAATCTGGAGGATGCGGGGAGTTGTTCAATGAAATCCATAGAGATGGAGTTCCATGGTTTCTCGGGGATGGGGAGTTCTTTCAACAACCCATAAGGCCGGTGTCTTGGAACCTTCGCACAGGCACAGATGTACAGGAGGAAACATATTCCTTTACAAAGGTCCTGATTCCTGGCCAGGTGTATTCATGACGGATGAGTTCTAGTGTCTGGTTCTGGCCGAAATGTCTGGAGAGGGGATGGTCGTGTTTGTATCAGAGTATGCGGAGTTGGAGGTCATTAGCATTGGGGACGTAGATGCGGTTGTCAAGACAGAGGAATCCGTCATTGTCAATAGACTATTGAGAGTTGGGGGAGTCAGACATGTGGAGTTCAGCCAGCAGGTCAGAGGGGAGTGCGGATAGTATGTCACTGTGGAGTTGCTCATAGGGACGAAGTGAGTTGCTCCTGGGTGAACACTGGACGGAAGTTGTGGGGGTTGACGCGATCATAGTCCTTATCCCCCCTCTTTGGAATAGATGTCCCAGCATCTAGTGAGGACATCAGGCTTTGCACCAAGCTGTCCAGGGCAGTACCAAATGATCATGTGGAATTGGGAGAGGAACTCTGACCACTGGGCTTGCTGGCGAGTCAGGAGTTTGGTGGTGGCAAAATACTCAAGGTTTTTATGGTCGGTGATGACGTCAGTCAGAGTACCAGAGCCTTCAAGGTAATGTCGCCAAGTCCAGAAGGACTCGTGAATGGCGAGGAGCTCCTTATCATGGGTGTCATAATTGAGCTCGGGAGCATTGAGGGTCCAAGAAAAGAAAGCGACTGGCTGGATTTCCTCATCCGGGAAATGGATGGAAAGAATACCAGTGATGGCATAGCCTGAGGCATCAGTTTCTATTATCATCGGAGTGTCTGGAGCCCAGTGAGTAAGGATCGGACCGGTAGTGAAAGCCTCCTTCAGTTTCCAGAAGGTGGAGTAACAGTCATTGGAGAAATTCCACGGAGTGCCTTTGTGAGTAAGGTGAGTCAAACGACCGACAATATTGGAGTAGTTCACTATAAAGCGATGGTAGAAGTTTGCGAAACCAAGGAACAACTGGATGTCCTTGACTTTCCGAGGCTCCGGCCACTCCTGCACAGTCTGCACCTTGTCTGAAGACATAGAGACTGGAGGGAGAGATGTTGTAGCCAAGGTAGAACGTTCTAGGTCGCGGAGATTAAAAACATGAGTTAAAACACGTGTTTAGGTTCTAGACCTATTACGTAATGTCACATGATATGGAAGTGAAATCTGAAAGAGAAATCACGTGACTTTAGATATGATAAGGTAAAATTTGTGATTGTAACAGTTCCTGCTCTGCAAGTATCCTTTTGAGATAACCCCAGAGATGTTCAATGGGATTTAAGTCAGGAGACTGTGCAGGCCACACCATACTCCTAAACTCCTGCTCCCCCAGCCACTCCTTGACCTTTTTGCAGGTATGCTTGGGGTCATTGTCCTGCTGAAAGATGATGTCAGGAGGATTGAGGTCATAATGCTTCTTGCAAGGTATCGAGCAGTTCATCCTTCAATATTTGAAGGTAAAGATCACCATCCATCCTACCATCAATCTTGGTAGCAAATCCAACTCCCTCCCAAGTCATACAGCCCCATACCATCACAGAACCTCCTTCAAACTTGAGAGTTCCTTGCACCAATCTATCACTAAGCCTCTCCCCTGGCTTTTTCCATGCCCACTTGCATCCATCTGACCCTAGGCAATTAATTTTGGTCTCATCAGACCGTATCACCTTCTTCCAGTCCTCCAGAGTTCAGTTCTTATAAACATAGGCAAAGTCCAAACATGCTTTGCGATGTCTGGCAGTGAGTAGAGGGTGTTTGGTCTTGGCTACAGCCTTCATCCCAGTTTTTTTCAAGTGATGACAAGTGGTACTTTGATGGAGAGGCTGATTGATGATGTTTGAGAGTGTTTTGGTCACTTGAACTACATCCTCTGCCTTCTGAGATGAGATAAGATGAATAGCATGGCAAACATTTGCAGGAGAAAGCTTTGATGGGTGACCTCCAGAGGACTTTTGAAGGTTGGAACACTTCTTGGAATGAAGTCTGGAGATGGTAGCAATGCTGATACCAGTAGTAGAGGCAATAGAGCGAGTAGAATGACCAGCATCAAGCTGAGAAAGAATAGTGTTCTGCTGGATGGCAGAAAGAGATCTCATGATGATAATGGTTGGAAAGAAAGAGTTGAATCCATGAATCAGACCAACCAAACATCTTGCTCGTCTAGTGCTTTTTGCATATTGTATGTAATTGCCATTGTCTTTTGATGCTCTAGTTTCTCCTCTGGATTGGATGCTATTTCCCAGTTCTTCTTCACAATTGCATATTTGTGATATGTAAACTGTGTGATGTCTTTGGTTTTCATGTAATTTAGTTGATGATTGCCATTGTAGAGGATGGAGTATTCCATTGAAAAGCTTGCCTTGCTCCAATGGACTCTGTTGCTGTATACACTCTTGTGCTTCATGTATTCTATCATTATTTTTGTGTCTGTGTCGATGTCCTTGGGGGGGTTTAGTGCCAGTTTGGCACAGTGTGATCAGACACATCTCCAGTACACCTCTATTGCTGCTTTGTATTCTACCATTTCTGCCTTGTGTGTTGAGTTGAATTTTTTGAACTGGTTGGTGGTCAAGACCAACTCTATGAAATCTGCCATCCATTTGTCCAAATAGTATTTGTCAAGGCAGTCACACTCCATGTCCTCTGCCTCCATGTCCTGTATTTGGTTGCTGATTTGGCTTGTGCTAAGCTTGCATTGGACTTGTACATATGTTGAGCTTTTGATCTGCCACGATCCTATCCACTGTGGCCACACTCAGTGGTTGCATTGGCAGTGACAAGAACACTAAGACATGAGTCATGTGATCTGCAAATTTTTGCATCATCTGTTATGATGTCCTTGTTAGTACATGCAACAAAAGTGTTTGTGAATTCAGAGGGATGTTTACTCCACCATAGCCTGGGTTCCATCCCACCTGACAAAATACCACCAATCCCAGAACTGGTTCCAGTGATTCCAACATCCAGAAAGGGTCAACACAAGAGTAGTTACATCCTTTCCACTTCTGACCTGAAAATGTGGTGCTGAGTTTCCGAGCTCAGAAAGCCCATTCTGGAAGGGGTTCTGGAATTTTCCCATGCCTTTCTGAAAACTCAGAAAGATTCGGAAGACTCGGAACTACTATAACCTCATTTCAATCTTTTCTGTTTATCAGTTAATTTTACAACATACAGTGGCTCAAAAAAATGTCCCAATGTTGGGCTGTTTTGGAAGAATTTGATAGTTGCAAGAGAACCAAAAGTCAATAACCTAACCCTTGCTGGGTCATTGATAGCCCTAACCCCCACCTTGACAATGAGCCCTTGGTCATGTGATTTGGTCGCCATGGCACTAAGATATAACCATATTAAAATGACATGTCAT
>JBBPRX010000139.1:0-23426 GCA_038093195.1 Boletus fagicola
TACACTCGAAAGCACCACCACCGCGCTCGTCGCTGCCATCGTTGCCGCCCAATCAGCCTCCTCTCTACCTGGAGGCACCCTCTTGCTCGACATCCCCACATCTGCGCGGTCGACCCCGTTCACACCCCGTATCACCCTCCCGGCGCGTTACCTCACCCTTTCCGAGCTCCAACGTCTCAAACGCCAATTTGTCACCATTCACAAACGTGCAATTACACTCGGGACTACGGAAAAAGGCAAGGTAGATTGGAGCGAAGAGAGCGTGGCGCGCAAGTTTACAGCGTATATCGAGGAGAACGTTGGCTTGAAACTCTGATTTTTTGCAGGAGTCCTTTTTTAATACGCACGCGTGTACGTATCATATTGGACTGAACCCGCATTGGTTTGGCGTGGGGTGTGGAATGGCTTGAAAGAGGGGATTCGTAGATCCCCCGCTGGTAAGCTCCAGATAGAGCTCACGCTAGATCATGTACACGTACCTTATTACAGCACAGTACAGCGTGACCTTTGAAATTTGATTGAAATTTGAGCTTTTGAATCGAGCTTCAAGACTTCATGGCTCCCTTCACACACATTTGGGACACATCCATCGACCCGCGACTCAGACACACACCTGACGTGACTGCCATATTCAAGTTTTCAGTGACGGGTCCGCCATACTATTCATTCGATCACACCCTCCTGATATATGGGAGATACCCGGACTTGAGAGCTTGATCGCCGCCGAACGCCACAGGAGGCACAATTAAGCTTCAAAGATCCGAATATTACCACTGGATTGCAGCGCTGAGACGTAACTGATATTTGATTACTTCAAGTAAAAGCTCCGTAGCGTGATACGCGTTTCAGAATTTCACTCTCACAATAGAGGGATCAATAAAAAGGATGAAGCCACATTGAGCAACGTGAAGAGTAGTGATATCAGTGCAATATTAGAGCATGACGCAGATTTGAACAACTTGAATGACGACTGCGGCCCGCGGGACCAGCGTACACGACCGCGTCTCTAGTAAGAAAAGCCGAGGTTTTATTACAGCGCCTTTCCATAATTATGCGGAAAGCGCGTGCTGTTTTCGAGCAAGGGCGATTGCACCCGAATAGCACCGGGGCCCGTGACTGCGTAGCGAGTCTGGTAGTGTGGAGAACGTTACAGCGTACTACACAACTTAGACTAAGTATGCCTGCACATGCAGTGTTCAACGGCCCTTACTTACGTAAGCATCTATAATCGAAAAAACATACATCATGGACAAAGCTCGAATTCCGGTCTTGCATGCATGTCATTGCACACTCTCAAACTTGTACGCCATCTCCTCGGAGGGGAAAAGTCGCTTGTCTACAAGACAATCAGTCCCGAGAGAGCCAGCTCACAGTTCACCTGATCCGCATCAACTCCTTCACTCGACAGCGTGGCGCATCACCATCTGCTAAAGATCTTACCCCATGACCAACACTGCATTCATAATTGGTCTACTCTGCCGCCGATCTATCTACGTTGATGAGATCCAAGAAAACCAGCCTATCTCCGTCAACATCTTTAAGGTTCCCTTCTCACACTTAGCCACACTTGCTCAATGTCTTGAGTTCAGTCGAAAGGACGTTTCCGCTCTCGATGAACTGTAATTGCAGAAATCCCCACCCAACTCAGACATAGGCTCCATGAAGTTTGGGAACGAGGTGGCATTTACAGGACAAGCGCACACCTATTTCCAAGCCTACTAGAAGTGTGCACTGTGTCGCCCGCAAGTGTTTCGTGCGATGAATTTTCCGCGGTACTCGATTGTGTCTATCCTGACGCTAGATCGTATTATCATCTACGAGATCATAGAGGGTGTTGTTACCATTGACTTGGAGCACTTTGTACAATTCTTGTGGTTGTATACTGTTGGCTGGCGTACGATTGGGCGATGGCGATGGCGATGCGGCGACGACATGATTTGTCCTCGGTTGACACTGCAACGGTACACGAGGGCCGAGCTGCTCAGACTCACTGGCAGTGAAGGTGCTCACGGGTCCTCCTCGGGCACATCCGAATTCGCACACCAAAGGTTGCTTTCCGCAAAGTATCTTCAGAGAGACGCTCAGGTCTGTAAATGTCTGCAATTTGACATACCCAGACGCCGACGAGGGAATTGGGTAGTCACTGAATACCACCGCACGTCTACATCACAGTGCTGTAAATCTCTAATCCTGCAGAGGGGTATACAGACCCCTCTGCAGATTTGTTCGCGTGCCAACTGCGCCCAACCCGCTATTCGCCATACGCACAAGGTTACCTCGATCGCACCCGTCTCTTGGCCCGTGCGACGGCTCGCTCTCGTACCTCGCTCAATATTAGGCAAGTCCTTTGCACGATTCCTTTTTCAGCCTTCTCCGACCTCTCGGATAAGGCTGCTCGTTTCACGGAATCATATATCCCGATCAGGGCAGAGCCAACCTGCAATGAACTTCCTACAATGTGAGCCAAGGAATCAAGGATTAAGTTATGAAACCTGCCATTTTCTAACCTTCTCTCGTTCAAGTTCCGACTCGTCGCAAGGCTCGAATCAGGCCTGCCAGTGGGCGCATTCCAACCCTTAGGGTCCCATGGTGCTCCTTATGCAAATTAGGCGAGGACCGGCGGGTTGGTCATCTGGTCAACGACGGACGGTGAGCGCTCTCAAGATTTCACTTTCGGCACGCAGGCTCCGACCACCCTCCGACGTCCTCAGGACACGATTTCCTTTCGCACACATTCACTGCTTCTCTCACCCTGAATGGCACTACTAGAGTAACAGATGCCCCAGTTTCGTACGGAACTTACTTGATCGAACGTGCTTCACCAATCTCGGATGGGCCAGCGAGTTCCCTGATCATATCTCACCGTCTTACTATTGACCGTAGATTTATCTAAAAACCTGTACTAGGAAATCCACGATCAGTTCTTCTGTTCATCAGGCTACTTTGGAAGTCGGGTGCCAATCCGAAACAGCCACGTCACTGAGTCTGGCCACCGCCACAACCGCAACAAAAGTCCAATCATCCGAGATGATGAAACTCAAATCAGAGCACACAGACACACGTTTCCAATCAGATGTTTTCGGCAGCTGGGGGACGAGCCTCTGCTGTTCCAAGCGCGAGAAAAGTAGCAAGTGTATGTACCTTTGCAATTCGAACTCCTGTTCCTCGTCGTGTCGTGGGAGTAGATGCGGACAGCATTTCGAGTATATGCATCTCTGTTACTACAGCTCTAAATTTACAGCTTCGTGCGAGCGGAAACCTTGTACAGAAATTTACGGACCGCCGATAAACCTTGGGTCAGTCACCGATCTGGGTGATCTGACAGCTGCCACTGACAGCGACTCTCTAAATTTCTTTGAATTCTTTATTGGAAACACATTTCCGATATAGGAAAGGGTACTTAGGAGATGCCAAGCCTCAGGACCGCCACCGGCCTTCTGGTGAATACCGGTTCCTAAAAATACATGAAACACTGGAAATAAAACAATTCAAATCGACGGATACTGAGTACGGGGTTACCAGGAGGCTCAGGGATGAATCGATGACTCGTGACAGCGTGGGGCCAATCTTGGCGCTGTCGACTCGTTAGTATTTCCGGTTAAGACACTGTATGCAGAGCATGTCTCATCCGTGGTGTATTCTCATCTAATAGGGATCTCCGAGGGGGAAACGCGGTCCCGCCGAAACGAATGACAGCGTATAGACCTGGGCGTGGTAAGCAAGGGAAGACGGACACACCCGGTGATCTTCTGTTCTAGGTTTCGTATTCGTTGTATAATCATACACATAGGCACGCCTCACGTCAAAGGGTACGTACAGCACAGTCAGGACCAGCGAGACCTGGTATATAGCAGGGAAACCTTCAATCAGATAGAAGGAAAAAAAACGACATAGCACTGAGATAATCAGTATCCTATTCCATAAGGCAAACACAAGAAAGTTCACTCAAATAAGTGGATATCAGTTTTGTAACCGGGATTAGAATGGGTGAAAGGGAAATGGAAGCCGAGAGACAGCAAGAGGCATTGTATGATACATAGTGCGATTCACTGTACCCTGTTCCTCGTCTACAGGCCGCACAGGCTCATCGGCGTCTCGGTAACTCGTCGTATTCGACTTGTTGATCAACGGTTATCTGCACACCAACTTTCGATGGCGTTTTGTCGGATTCGTCTTCTCCCACAATCGGAAGCATTACCTTGGCATCTCGGGCAGGGGCATCGACAGAGTTCTTGTCAACATCCCATGTGCCCTCTTCCTTGGCACCGCGAGTGGCTCCGATGCTCTTGGTCTGAGTATGAATGTCTCCAATGGTGTATGTCGGTGCACCACGCCCGCGTGCAACACCCACGCCAGTGCCGCTGAGACTTGCGCTCGCACCGCTCGAACCACCTGACCCGCTAGCGCTAAAGCTACCGCCGTTCTCGAGAGAACCTTTGACACCAAGAATGATGCGCATGCTCATCGTTGCGGTGAGAACACCCGCCATGCTGGTGACGATGGTCTTGATGGGGTCGGTGTAATCAGTGGGGGTCATGATGAAGTAAAAGAGGACATTGGCGAGGTTAACGATGAGGATAGCGCCGTAGAGGTTGAGGTGATCACGAAGCATGAGCCGCCAAGGGGTGAGAGGCTTGGATTCGAGGGTCCGGAGGGACCGCATGACGGCGAGAGAAAACGTGGTCGCGTAAAGGATGGTGGGAGCGAGCCAGTAGATACCGACCCAGCTCTGGTTATTCAGAGGACCAGCAATGCAACCTTGACCATCGAGGAGATGGACGGAACGATAGAAACCGCAGCAGATAGCGGTGACGACGCCCTGGACAAACAATAGAGCGAGAAGGAGTGAACGAATGCGGGTTTCGTGACCGTAAATGGCGGTGACACGAATGACATGCACGGTGGACGCAGCGAAGAGAAGGACAGCTGTGCAGATGGGCTCATAGGGCCAGAACCGCATGCAATCTGTGTCCTGCTTTACGGACGTGGAGAAGAACATGGCGCCTAAATAACGATGTGAGCTGGGGAATGAGCGCTGGAACGGAAAACACACCTGTGACGACAAAGTCGGAGAGGACCCATATTTGGAGGAAGTAGTAGAGAACCTTGAGTGCAGGCCAGGCCTTTGTGCGACCGAGTCGGTACGATCTGGGTGTGAGGACGAGCGTATCCCAGGCGAGGACGGTGAGTGTGCAGACATAGAAATACTTTTGTGCTGATAGATGTGGCGAGAGGTTGAGCGAGTTCGGGAGACTGATTGTGGTGCTGTTGGACATGACGGTGGAAAGAAGGCAAGGTTCAGGGAGGATCGCTCCAACAGACACGCTCCGTTTTATTTTCAAACCTCGACACAGCAACGAATACATCAATCAGATTATTACGTAATACGTCCCTATTACTATTACTCACCGTCGTCGTCGTCGTCGTCGTCGTCCAGCTCGACCCTTTGCTCATCGTTGGCCATGTCGACCAGCAATCCAAGCACTACCCTCACAGGCGGAAGTTCGAGCACGAGCTCGCCCACAGCGACATCCTCGCAGTCACAGTCGAACACCGCAACGCTATATCTGTGCGCCCTTCTCCCACACCGCCCCAGCCTGATGTTACTCATATAGATCATCTTTATCCGCTCCCATCATCATGGACTCAACCAGCTTCACATTCCTCGCCACAATTTTGATTCTTGTTTTACTCTCGGCATCACTCGTTCTCAGATCCTATGTTCTCCGCAGGCGATACAGGCAGCGCCTCCAACAAGCTCTCGCTGATGGCCTCTTCGTCGATTTTGATCGCAGCGCATTCAATGGCCCAGGTCAATTTGATACCTTGGGCGGATTCCGTCGTTCTGCTCGACGATTGGGCCCAAAACCTGTCCTGTGGGACACGTGGATGTACCCTGCAGACAAGGATCACACCTGGTCCTCCATTACGGTAAGCTTCCCCTCCTTTGCTCCATTTATATAGCAATGATGGGTTCGGCCAACGTTATCTTCCGCACAGCCTATTGCTGTGCACTGTACCCCCTCCCTATCGCCATCGACATTGATATCGTCACCTCAATCGTCTACCGCACCGTCCGGCTCTCCGTGCTTACTCCATGCCCAACCGCGTACTTTCTTCTCTCAACTCCGCCTCCCAAGTCCATTTTCTCTCTCCACTCCTCCCTCCTCGCCATTGCCCAGACAGCTACACACCCCCATGGGATCCCCCACCGCTGCCAGCATCCGATCGTCCCCGGTTGCGCCGGGATCCCCCGAACCGAGCACCCGAACCGAAAGGGACGCCGCTACACTTGCCGTCTGCGTGCTCGTCGCCATGCCAGATGCGTCTGCGCCAATACATCGTCGAGTACCTAGTGCCAAGGGTAAAGGCGTGGACCCACTGGAGTCTCAGGCACGTCAACAGAGTGGCGATGCAGATCCACTCTTGCCGTCGTCTCTACACAGATCAAGTCCACGCATATCTGACTTCGCCGTAGAAGAAGAGGGGCTGCCGTTGCTTGAATTTGGCGTCGTCGAGATGAGGACGGGGGAGTGGGTATGGACAACATGAGTAGCATGATAGTTATGAGTGTACACGAAACTCTGACAATGACTTACATATTTCCTCGCTTATTGACGCTTACCCTAGAGCTATTGCTCCCACTATGTATATGTAGCATCCAAGTACCCCTTACCGTACATTAGAAGCTTTGTGGAGTGTCCCTCTCATAACTCTACTCAGCCCCTCTTGTTATTGCAACACCATGCTTCCCACCTCACCATCATGTATCAATGACACCAGACATCACGCACAACAGGCATAAATGTTCTCGCCCGGTCCGTCCGTCTGCGAACCTCTTTGTACCTGTTTCACGGACATGGTTCGGACGTTTGAACGGGCATAAGACCTGGCTCTCTTCAGTCCCTTGCAGCGCATCATTGACACCGTCCGCGGAACTCTTTGACGATATACTCCTAGACCGGTACCCCGAGTCTGGATGTAACCATGCAGTCGCCCGACTATTGGGTTCGTCGCGCAACCCCGTCACGAGCACGAATAGCCAGGGTCCACGATATGTAAACACGATGTTGCTTTACGCGACGGATAATATGAGGGCGCTTTTTCTGTCCCTGTCTGGTCTTTCCTGCCAGTGGTCGAGTACCTGGCAACGTGTTGAATCCCAATCGCATAAGTGCTGATCCGAGTCCAGGCTCTGAAAGGAACGTGGACGTCAATCATGATGGCGATGCCACAAACGCGGACGACAACGGTCCCAGTGAACACAGATCCGTGGATATACACGAAGTTCTGAACGGTCAGGCCCCGGTTCAGGGTTTCCTTATTCACCGATCCGGGCTATCTTTACACATTTTCCCAACTCAGCTAGGGATAATACTTTGGCCTCCAATGCATAGCCACGAGCGCCCTCTGTGCATGCGTGTACATGATCTGCCTCACCGAAGGGGGAGACGACTATGTTAGATGGTGATGCGCAGCAAATGCCGCATCGTGCGGTTTGGGCCAGGATACGAATAGGGGTAGTGGCACCATAGTCCTCAAAGACGCGCAAGCAACATCCAGGCATTGACAATCCGACACGACACGTAACATGCCGGAAAAGCGTGACAGAACTCGGTGGTCGAGTCTCCTGATCCCGTGCTCGACACCGCGACCGAAATAATCGGACACATCGTCAAAATGAGTGTCCCTCACTCCCCATGTCCATGTCCACCGCCGGTCCTTCCACGCACCCCAGACCACAAACTAACCCACTCCCCCTCGGACAGCTTCCTCACCGTCGGCGTCGCAGAAGGTGCCTTCATCATGCACGACCTGCAATCCCCCACGCAGCTCTACGTCCTCGAGGGCCACACTCAGCACCCGACTGCGAGGGCGTTCTCCCCCGATGGCGTCTCGCTCAATGAGGACGTGATTAGGGTGTGGAAGGTCGGCGAGCATGTTGTTGCATTCCGGGCGACCACCGGGGCATGGCAAGATGGACCACGGCCGTACAAAACGTTTATGTTCAACGTCAGGGAGGTGTGTGATTGGTTTTTGGTTTCTTTTAATCGTTTTTGAATAGTCCTAATAGACACTGTTCCAAGGAGGTTGTTTAGAGTACTGTGACAAAGCTAGTAATAGGAGGTAGAGCGGACACACGTGAACAAATCGGATGGACAATACACGAGTCTGCCCCTCACTTGCGGTTTTATCCTGGGCCGTCCGCTGCCGGTTGAAAAAGATACCGCAGCAGCCGACACACGACAGCGGGTATATACAGATCGAGGCCAAATCTAACCCCCAAACCCGAACGCCGCGTCTCCCTGGGTGCCGTAGTGAATGCCAAACCAGGCGAGATCATCGAAGGTGGCGCGGGGACGGTGGGCGTCAAGGGGGTGCGTAGATATTTGCTATCTCATCCACCTCGACGTAGAGGTCCCGTGGCCGCCCATGGTGTTGTGCGGGATAAGAGGTACTCTTCCTTGCGTTCGTGTTCACTACCATGTTGTTCGTCGCGCGATGCTTCCGTGAAGGAACGATTCATCTCAAACATAGCCAATGCCTGGTAATCAGGGTGTGAGCAGGCGCGGAAAGTACGAGGTGAAGGAGTGTGCGTACACTGGTCTATATCAGGAAGGTATACAATACGGAAAAGGCACACGCACCACAGCTTGTTCGTTACCTTTCTCCATTGCTTTGCTACATTGTGTCGCTGATAACGACGCCTACAATGACCAGTGCGTACCGACAAGATGGAACTGCGTTGATGCTGACTGTTGGATAAGAGCATTTCCCGCTTACCGAAATCAACGTCGGCAGCTTGACAAAGCCAGTGACATTATCGGCGAATGGCGGCTATCTCGTGAGTGGTGGAAAGGTGGGAGTACAAGTGTGGCGAGTAGAAGACGGCGAACAAGTGGCAAAAATGACAGCGAGACGTGTCCTGTGTCTCGCTGTGTCTCAGGATGGCAGATGGATTGCAGCGGGGACATCCTTGGGCGAGCTGATTGTCTGGGACGCAAAAACATACAAGCAAGTCTTCAGACTGAGGGAAGATCCCTACGATGTCTACGGAGTCGATTTCTCACCCGACTCGACTCGACTCGTTGCAGTGCAGCACTGCATAGCCACCATATGGGACGTCGGAAGTCACAGACAGGTCGTCGGTCCACTCCACCACAAGGATTGGGTGATAGCGGCGAAATACTCGCCGCAAGGCGATCGGATCGCAACAGCAACTCTAGGATCCGTTCGAGTCTACAACAGCAACGATGGCCGCTTGCTCGTGGACATCAAAGTCACAGTAACCCCGTGGTTCAACACTGGTCTAGCCTGGTCAAATGATCAGCTTTTCGTCATGTCCGGCGGTAAAATTAAGCAAGTCGAAGCATCCACAGGATCAGCCGTCTCGGAATGGCCAGCTCCAGGTATAAACGACTTCTCGTGCATTGCTCTGCCGCAACATGGGGAATTCATCGCATACTCTGCCAAGCGCACTGTCACGTTTTGGGATACGTCAACACACACACAGCTTGGTCTCATCCAACATGCTCAAGACATACTTTCATTCGTATTCTCTCCAGACGACCAGTTTCTCGCAATTGGCGGAAGGCATGGGAAAATCACCATCAGCAATCTGTCCCGCATCACTGTAAGTATCGTGTACTTTTAAATTGCGACGTATTTGAACAACTGTACTGCCAATCTGCTGCGTTCCAGGAACCAGAAATTCATATCGACAACGCTGTACTTGATTTGTGGAACCACGATCAGCTCGCCAACGCGGATGCATTATTGACTCAGGCAATCGCTGACTCTTCAAATCCAAGTCACCATGTATTCGCTAGTCGAGCTTTCGTCAGAGCTCGTTTGCGACAGTGCGATGCAGCCATCGATGATGCCAACAAGGTTTTCTCTTCTCTGCTTTCCCACACGCTGACACTAATTTCCACCAAGTCCATCGAAATCCAATCCTCCGCCGTTGGCTACATTGCAAAGAGTGTAGCGCTTGTCGGAAAGGGGGAAAGACATGCCGGATATCGGGCATGCGACATTGCGTTCGAGCGCTGCCATTCAACTCACGTTACCTTTCTCCTTCTCATCAAGGTGTGTATCTCATGCTGTCGAACTTGGTTTCCCCCCAGCTGCTCATGTTGGTTAGGCCATCGTCGTGTTTATGGCCGGCGAGCACAATGATGCGATATCCCGCTTGGACGACCTCATCGCTACACTTGCCTTCAACTCAATATGCTATGTTGTCCAGGCGGGTGCATCATGTTAACAGACGGCAACGTCACCACTGATGGTTCCACTGCCACAGGCATATATGTACCTTCTGGTTGGAAATTCACGCATGGAGAGCGGCGACTACAAGGGCGCGATACAATTCTTTGAACTTGCGCGCAGCCAAATGCGACGCCACGTAGGACGACCACTTCTGGTGATCTCATTGGTAAGCCTCGATCCGACTATCTCGCGACGTGTAGACAACGGTCATCTTCTTTGACAGATATCCGGTTGGAAGTTTGATGATCTCGACATCACGATTCGACAACGTCTTTGTGAAGCCTTGTATGCAGCAGGTCGCGTGAAGGAGGGAGGTGAATCTCTCCTCGAAATGGTAGATACCATTCACGAAGAGGTCTATACAAGCGGACCCATAACCAAGTGGGTTTCTGGTGAGTTTATCCTCCCTTGGTTTGACCGTCGTGGATTTGACAATTCTCCACAGATTTCACTCAGCGATGTCTCTCCGATCCCAAAAGCGACGGTGACGTAACCTCGGATGCAGGCCGACAGGATGAAGCGGCGATGCTTCATACAAGTCTCAATTCAACGACCCCCGCACTGCTCTTGAGAGAGTGGGCAAAATCAACATTGGCGACTGGCACCTGGAAGGATGCCTTGGTTGCCACTGTCGGCGTGAATATTTTTATTTTCTCTGATATCCCTCGCGGGCTGATACTATTGGTTTGGAGTTCATGGTTCCGAAGTTCACGGTTTATCGGGCCGTATGTGAACACCTTGAGACGATTGACCGCATAATGGAAGCTACCGAGTGTTTCTGCCAAATGGTGGACGAATTGCCAGAGCAGATACGTGCGCATTGTGAGCAGGCAGATTGGGTCCTTGGTGAGCAGTTGTGCATACCATGCTGGTGGTGTCGTTTGTGACAATTGCATGTTAGACTTCAGACGTCGTTGCTCAGAGACCCTAGAGGGCATTGGGGATATCGCAATGAGTACTGAACGGCATGATGATGCCATCTCCCACTATTCAGCCGTACTGTCCCTCGATCCAGCCACACCACCAGGTCTTTTTTTTAAGCGAAGCAAGGCGTACTTAGTCAAGGGTTTGTGGGAGGATGCATTAAATGACGCGAATAAGGTGTGTCTCCTTTGTCTCGCGCAAGTCGTTTTTGTCGATGGCATAATCATTAGGTGATCATGCTCGATCCATCATCCCCATGGGGCTACGAGAGGAAACATGCGGCTTTACACCAGGCGGGAAAGTATGAAACTGCAATAGATGCATTCCAGACAATGCTCTCGAAGATGTCGCAGTCACCTGATCTAGACACTGGGGGTGAGGGTGACGACATCGTCCCGATGCTTGTATACTGATCTTGTATCTTAGAGCGTCATCGCCAGTACGTAAATCCAGGAGAGACGAAAGTGAGGATCCGCATGGCTGTTCAGGATGCCATTCGTGATTCGCCACGTGTGCTCATCAACACCATCTCTGGTCGCCTTCTCAACAAATCAGAACAAGCTGCCGCATTCGAATCACTTCCAGTCTTCAAAGAGTTGGTGTCCTCCATGACGACTCAAATCGACCACGCCCGCATCGAGCACGACGTTTCGCAGTACTATCGTTACGCCATGTTTTCACACAAGTGGGAAGACAACGAACCCCTGTTCGAAAAAGTCATACGCATTGTGGTGTACGATCTCGAGGAATATCCCACGCACGACAAGCTAAAAATGTTTTGCAAGATCGTCCGGGATGCCGGGTTGCACTGGGCTTGGAGTGATACATGTTGTATCAACAAAGCAGATCACTTCGTACTCCAAGAAGCCTTGGTCGCCATGTTCAAGTGGTATCAGGGTTCCACCGTGACGATCGTCATCCTCCGTGGCGTTCAATCTCCGTCGCAGCGCGGTGATCTCGTCAGGAGCATTTGGAACACCCGTGCCTGGACATTCCAGGAGTATCATGCCTCGAAGGTGGTCCAATTCTACAATGACGACTGGACCCTGTATTTGAACCTCGACATTCCCAACCACAAGGAGTCGCCCGAGATCATATCGGAGATGGAGGAAGCAACTGGTGTCTCGGCACGAGCCTTGATGGCACTCCAACCAGGCTTAGATGATATACGAGAAAAGCTGAGTCTAGCTTCGCGACGACAGACAACCCTCGTCGAGGATGCAGCATACTCATTACTTGGGATATTTTCCGTCTCCATGCCGATCATATATGGTGAAGGGGATCAGGCACTCGGGCGACTCTTGGCACAGCTATTCACGAGCTCGGGAGACACGAGCATCCTCGCGTGGACAGGGAGATCTGGCAGCTTCAACAGCTGCCTCCCTGTTAATATCAATGTGTTCAGCTCGCTACTGACAACACACATTCCACTGGCTATTGAAGATTCCCAAATGGATGTGATCACTGCTGGATTGCGTGCTTCAGTCAATCTCACCTTGGTCATGCAGTTGTATGACCGCCTCAACGAGCTCCCTGTACCATCGTTTGCAGGTCAACGGATGAAGCTTCCGTGCCTCGCTTTTCACCTCGGGCGTGTATCAGCATCGGGACCTGCATTTCGCGCCAAGGCAGACTGCCTCAGTATTGTAGAGATTCGGACGACAGAAGATCTCTCTCGATTGGATTCTCTGATTCTTGTTCACCCCTGGATTGACTTCCTGCTCGACCGACACCCTATCGGAAGTATCACGGAGACAATTCCGGAGGAGAATATAAATGTCCAGTCTTCCTCGCTAGATGATTTACTATCGCCCTCCGGCCCTGCCAATATCACATCGGCGGCCGAGCAAACACAAGTATCGCGCTTCGTCGCTCGCCTTGGTTGGCCATTTGGTGTACGGCTCGCCACACCTCAAGACACAGCATCTCTTTTATCCCCTTTGCCTGTATCACAGGAGGAGAGGCAGATGCAAGCACTTCGATTGATCGCTCGACTGAGACAACCATTCGGTGCATTGTTGTTCACGCCGACGCGCAAGAACGTGGCAGAGTACAGGAGGGTGGCTGCGGGGAGTATGATCACTGTCCAGGTGCAGGAGGACACGCCGTTGGAACAGCTGATACGCAACGTACGGATGGTGGATGTGCTATGACGATTGGTATCAATTACGCCGTTACCACCATTCGTTTCTCTTGCATTTTTTTTTAGCTTTCTAATCCTTTTTTTGATGGACGTTCGATCTAGCAGTGTTTTCGTAGCTCTCGGGACTCCGTTTGATTGAACTGACTTCTTTAATTGTCTTGTATCTCTCTTTACAAGCTCGCCGTTGTCGATAATAAGTGACTGTACCTTTCTAGATTTACTTTCTTAACATATCCGTTGACCAACTCTCGCCGAGCGCTGACCGAGACGGGCTTAGTCGCCGTCTCGATATAACAGTTGAGTGAATATATTAGGCAAGTGGTTGTTTGGCAACGGCCTTGGAATCAATCAAACACTGCCTGCTAGAATTGGTTACTACTTCCAACTCCCTTCCAGACTCTAATCGGTACGAACATTCACAGAGAAAATAATTATATGATTCTGACTCGCGCTGAAACCCGTTTGGATCTTGTTGTCTATCATGCTTGTGCCATTGACGCTTCCGACTGGTCGGCTCCTGACAGCGCAACAGGCCTCTCGGACAAATGCGACAGAGCAGAGTGCCATTGACGAACCACGTTGCAGCATAATTACTTGATGCTCAGTGTAGTCCTCATGTTTTCTTGGAGCTGCTGTGAGAGGAACGTTCCGTGCGGTATATCTTTTCGGTGTCCCTCTACCTGGTGGCGGTTCGGTCGTTTGCACATACGGAACGTGCATCGAAGCATCCCCCGAGGACATATTGGCATCTTAGCTCTCCTCACTGCGATGCATGGAAGGGATGGTCAAATATCTAGATCACAAATTGACGTCGAGCCAAGATGCCATGCTCGTCACGGTGACCAACATCATTGGACACCTCGTCAAAATGTATGTCCCTCACTCCTCCTTCTGGCATGACTGGCTGCCACAGATGTGAGTGATCCCGAATCCATTGACGAGCTGGGGGATGCTTTGTACCATACCCTGAACATTATGCCGCTCACCCCTGAACCCGGACCACGTCTCTCTTCTACTCCCGGCCCGGCCAGCTAAGTCGTTATACATTATGCTGACTCTGCTAATACATGGTAGTAGCATTGTCAGCTGCTTCAACAAGCACACCTGACGCGTCACCAATTATGTACATGCGCATTCGCAACTTGCGTGGCACAGTCGCAAGTCTACACCACTACCCTACGTCATCCGCCTCACAGGTGGAGGCCCGAGCTCGGCCATTAGGTGTTCACGCAGCTCCGAGTCTCTATCTCGCTGCCCATGGTTGTAACATCTCGGACGTCGAGACCATCATTTCTATTCACCGGCGTACCACAAATGAACACCAATTCAGCATGGGACTTGCGAGGAAAGCCATGGCTATTGCCGAGGCAGATGCTTACTATGGGGACTCATAAACCGGAGGGCGGTACCGTGATTAGGCCGTGATTCAGATCTTACTCTATATGTCCATGTATCTATAATTCCCTAGACTCGTCACTAGCCTGGTAACAATGCTTACACTGGTAAGTCCATCAAGCAGATATCCAAATGACAACTGAGTAATACATATGCTATGTATACTTGGTCGAAATTATTCCTGGACCCGAAAGGTCCAACCTGGTCTCACTTTCAAAATTGTCCGAGGACTGATTGAATGTCGGTCCGTGCCCTCCTTTTAGCAAATTATTCCCATGGTGTTCTCTTGATACCGATTTGATATCTTGTACGCGAGGAATCGTTCCTCCTTTTCTGAGAGGGGCCTTACTGTACATTCAAGTGCAAACACCCCTTAAAATTCCTTGTCGTTTTTGCATTTCTTTTTTAGTTGTGTTCATCATCACTTGTTCGAATTCGCGTACTCTTCCACGCTTGACGACACCGTCGCGTGAACACTGATAGAAAAAGTTAATATCGCGGGTCCAGGCGTGCCCGGAGGGCCGTGGAATATCTGCAAGCCGTTGGCATAGAGTATCCAAGGTCCACCGGCGACCGTTTACCAAAACAATCCGGTCGAAGCGAAGCATTCAGAACGGTGCACGATTGTCCGGCTTTCTATAGAACAGCGAGTTTAAGACGCGGTCTCGTTCATTTCGAATTTCCATATCGTCTTCCTATCGCTGCCTTCGCAGTCGTGGTTCGTATCTACATCATCTGAATGATCCCTGTCGTAATGAGACGTGAGTTTTCCCCTCCTCAGCCCGAGCTATTACCTCGGCCCTCAAGGGAAGCCCTCTTCGTCTCCTCGTCGAACGCAAGACGGAGGTGAGGAGGCTGCAACTGCTGAAGACGCGATGGACGTGGAGATGACGACAGTTGAGGAAGTGTACGTCCTACCACGCGCTCCTATAATCGTATTCGTCGTCAGAGATTCTAATAGTGTCGCTGGTGTAGATCCAACGGAGGAAATGGCGTCGTCAGGGTGCGCACGATGCGGTCTACCGAAGGCGAGGCAGAGCTGCCCTCGCTCGATAATGATCACGAGTACTTCGCGTTCTACTTTGACCGTATATAAACTCGATCCTCATACGCTTCCGTCACAGTACCAAACCCGAGCCACCGTCGAAAGATGCCAGTGGCAAGGGGGAGGAGGAGGAGGAGGAGGAGGATGCCATGAATACGTCGCCCGATGACACCCCGTACGTCATACCCCTCCCGTCGCGTGCAAACATACACACTCTCATTGGCGCCTCTCTTCACTTTTGTTAGTTTCCTTCCACCTAGGCCGCTCCCTCGGCGCCCGGGTTGGGGCCGTGATCCTCGCGAAGACATTTTCCACATGGTCCCTCAATCACATGGCGTTCCTCATAAGAAACGCGCCGTGTTCCGCCTATGGCCGCGCGATCTGAACCGCAAGCTTGCCGTGCCAGACGAGCTGCCCCACGGCACGCTGTCGCCCGATGGTGGCCCTTGGGGTGCTACGCTGTACGATTTCTATAATGTAAAGGTATCAATGCCATGGGGCGACGTGATGCCGATTATGACTGGGAGCGCGTTATGGGAAACGATGAAGGAACTTGGAGAGTTGGACGTAGCCGTGCCCGAGATCGAGTGGGCAAAATTTGAGGGTAAGCCGAGGGTGGAGGGTGTCACAAATACGGAGGAGTTGATCGAAGATATTGAGGGGAGGTTGCAGCTGAGGGCTTACTACAAGTTTTCGATGCTCGACGACGTGCGTAGGACGGCTTTGCCGAACAGGATCGACAGGGTAGATGAAGTCGCGCGGGTTTCAGACGACAAGAAGGGGGAGCATGGCGAGGAACATAACAAGGAACATAACAAGGAAGATGTCGTTGCACAGGCTCCGGAAGGCAGTGGCGACGGAGGGGACAGTATGACGAGGATCACAACGAAAAAGATGGGGCCCCAGAAAATGGCAGTGAAGAGCAGGATGAGAGCGAGGTCGATTACGACGACATGGAAGTAGACCCCGCTTCCATCCCACCTCCACCAACGACACCCGTCACGTCGCCTTTCCATCCCAGTCATTACCCAAAACCATGGCCGTTCATTCCCTTTGAAAACCCTCTGTCGATTCTTCTCCAGGAGCGCATCCCGCCGTATCTGTTACCGCAAACACTGTACGTCCACGATCCATTCAGCTTACTCCCTGCCCGTGAACGAAGATTCTGCGGCACCTCATGGATGTCCCGACCCGATATCATACAAACGTACAATCTCAAAGTTTCTGAAACTATACGCGAAGAAGTCGAAGAAGCGAGACGAAAAGCTGAGGAGTTGGAAGAGCTCAAATCTCGCACACTCATCATCATGAGATACACGCGGACGAAGGAACAGATCAAGAACCACGAGCCTGCGATCGAGATCCCGCTTCCTCCCTATCCACGTTGTATGACGAAGGTCGAGGAAAGCCACTTGTACCTCTCTCCCGTCGCCAAGGTTGGACAAGGACACCACTCTATCGTATACAAAAGTGAATGGGAACTACCTCGCGATCTCTTTACAAGGCCAAAACTCTGTCAACAGTGCTTCAAGAAGGCTGCGGACAAGGAAATACAGAGATTGAAAGATACGGGACGATGGGAGAAGATGTCGAAAGCGACTGTTGAAAGGGATCGGGAGATCATCGAACGGGAGATAACTTGCATCGTTTCGCCCAATGCGTCAGCATCGCAAATCTTGCAAATGGTCGACGAAGGCAATATTTGGGATACGTTCATAAAAGAGAGGAAAACAAATGCCCTACAACTCAACTTTACAGAGGACAGAGATGAGGGCGAGTCAACGAAAGGCTCCGATGTCGCCACCATTCGCATTGACCCACCATTCTCGTATGAAAGCCAAAAGACCTGCACCCACGGTTCGCGCCGTTTTGCTGTCCCGCGCACGGCAAAGTTCACCGTCGTCGCGAAGCTCTCTGTCGAGAATGATCGTCATCTCCCGAGGGAGGCGCACAACTATCAACAGTTTCCCGAGCACTTTTTCCATCATTACAATGGATATACTCGCATTCACCGATTGCGTACCATCGTACCTCTCAACGCCGTCGCACCGCAATTTTACGGCTATTACACGCCCAAGAAGGATAAAAAGCAGGACCGACAACAAGAACCATACCTCAGTCCGATTCTCCTCCTCGAACACTGTGGTGAGCCCGTTGACCCCGAGAAGCTCTCCCTCGATGACGAGAATGAGTGCGCGAGTCTGTTGTTACGTTTCCAACGCGCAGGATGGCTCCATGAGTCTGTCGCGCCGCGCAACCTCGTCGTCCAACGCGGGAAACCGACCGAGTTCCCGATAAAGAGGCAAGAGAATCCTGAGCCGAGTTTCCGACTGATCGATTTTGGTCGGTCGAGAAAGCTTGAGAAAGCGGAGGAGATTCGGAAGCGGAGGGAGGAGATGCATGCGTTGCATATATTCGAGAAAGAGAAAGCAGTGGAGGTGAGAGTGAGCGGATACATCGGAGGCCTGGGAAATATTTACCTTGTTTGGTAATCGCGGTCGTTCTGTTTGGGTCTATTCCGCCGAAATTTCGTACTATGATTATGTGAATTGGTGTCCGATACGGTGACCCGCTTCGCGCCCGATTCAAGCCATCTGCATCGCCGCAAGGTCATCGAATAGCAATAGCCACTTGGGGATTCCGTTCGGGTTTACGACAGCAGCGATGGCCGCTCACTCATCGACATCCCAGCCAAAGTACCCTCGTTGTGGAACACTGTCTCCTCTGGACAAATAATGACCAGTTCCAGATACCGGTGGGTTCTCGTGCATTGCTCTGCCGCAACGTGGGACATATCATGTATTCGCCAATCGAGCTCTCGTGCGAGCTCGTTTACGATACTTGGACACAGTAATTGTCGATGCCAAAAAGGTATATCCTGCTCTGCACTCAATACATTAACGCTGACGTCAAGTGCTTCGAAATCTCGTGATTCGTTGAACCATTTCAATCTATTGCAAAACACTATTAATCGCTGTTGAAATGTGTGTAGTGTGGTTGAATGTGGTGCACGACGCGTGTAGTGGTTCGCGCACCTCCCCGTACACAACTTCCACAAAATCAACGTTGGCGAGTGGCAACTGGAAGGATGCCTTGGTTGCCACTGTCGGTGTGAGTATCTCCTCTTCCTCTTGTATCACTCGTGGGCCTGACACTCTTGGTTTGAAGTACATGGTTCTGAGGTTCACGATATATCGCGCCGTATGTGAACACCTTGAGATGGTCAACCGCATAATGGACGCTACCAAGTGTTTCCGCCAAATGGTCGACGAACTGGCAGGGCAGATACATAAGTGCGCATCGTCAGCAGGCAGAATGGGTTCTCGGTGAGCAGTTTTGCATACCATGTGGGTCGTTTGTGACAATTGTATGTTAGACTTCAGATGTCGTTACTCAGGGATGCTAGAGGGCACGTCGTCAAAACGAGCGTCCCCCCCTCCCCATGTCCACCCCTGCTCCTTCCACTTATCCCAAACCCCATACTAACCCCCTCGGACAGCTTCCCAACCGTCGACTTTCACACCCTATCCAATGTCTCCTTGTCGGCATCGCAGAAGGTGCCTTCATCAGGCACGACCTGAAATCCGCCACGCAGCCCTACGTCCTCGAGGGCCAAACCCACCACCCACCGCGAGCGCGTTTTCGCCCGACAGCCGAAAGTGACGGTGGGAGCGCAGGCGACGATTGAAGGGCTTATCAGTTGATGTTACGGAATGATAACTATAATTTTGTTGCTATACTCTTTTCGGCACTGGCACAACTGTGGTGGATGTGCGATACAGCCTCAAATTTAGACCCCATGTTACAGTACCACAACACCACTGATCCTGTCTAGTTTTTTTCTAGAGATCGTCTACATATATATAAAGCCAATCCTAACTTCTGATCTATGAAATTTTGTAGTATTGTAGAATGCGAGTCACTTGAAATTTGCTGGCACAAGTGCCGGTCCAATACTGTAGCATGTTTTCCGTAGCGTGATGCTTCCGTGAAGGAGCGATTCGTCTGAAACACAGCCAGGGTAATCCGGGCATGAGCAAGCGCCGAAAGCAAGAGGTGGTAGAGCATGTGTGCACTTGTCTATATCAAGGAGGGGGCGAGATGTAGTATACAATGCGGCGAAGAAGCTTGAAGGTGGCAAGTTCTATGACACCGGGAGTTCCAATATAAGTTTAAGTACTGTTATACCGCTCGATCGATTTACTCATAATACTTGGCAACGGTCGTTTCAACGTGCGAAATTAGGCCCCTCAGACGCACGCGGACGACGCCTCTATGCACAAAGCTTTCAATCGTTCGGACGTGTGAGTTATAATAGCAGTGAGATGTCGTAGTACGTGCAATGTATTTACAACTATGGCAACAACAGACTCTCATATACTATGAGTTCTTGCCCGGCGCATAGCCAGTCGCACGTACGCCCTGCACGCCAATGATTCCATGAATGTCGCACGCATTGGCCAAGGTACTGGACGAAAAGATGACTGAACAGGAGCTGCACGAGGACAAATTACTCAGACACGAGCAGGACCCGATCGTCGTCGTATGTCATCGGCAGGCCTGGTCATGCTGCAAAGCGGCGCTCCGTCAACTCATCGTCACCTGCAGAAAAATGCGACCGTAGTCACAAGCTCCACTGATGCGGGCCATCATTGGCCCCATCAGTGTAGCTTGTGACTACAGGAGGCGGCGTTTCGATCAATTCGGAGATCTAGCTGTGTCCACAGCTTAATATATTAGATTAGATGTGTTGGCTTCGTACGTCATATCATGTGTCAGCGCTTCAGTGATCAATCGATCATCGGCGATCATCCTGGGTCACCTTCAGGAAAACGGTTAGCCGATAGGACCGCAGGACCAGCGAGTACATCCATTCCACGGCCCTCCGGGCAACCCTGGACCCGCAAGACCCGTTGAGAGGTTGTGCAACAGACGCTCTGTTTGGGCCACCCAAGAGGTGATAGAGCGTGTGTGCACTTGTCTATATCGGGGGCGAGATGTATTATTAGTATACAATGCGAAGAAGGCATACCCACCACGGCTTATTCGTTGCCTCTCTCCATTCTTCTGTTACCTTGTGTCGCTGACGACGACGTCTGCAATGACCGGTGCGTACCGACAGAACGGAGCTGCATTGTTGCTGATCGATGCACAAGAGCATTCCCCGCTCACCGAAATCAACGTTGCCAGTAGCGTGACAAGGGCAGTGAAATTCTCAGCGGATGGCGGCTGTCTCGTGAGCGGTAGTAAGGAGGGGGTTCAAGTGTGGCAAGTAGAAGACGGCAAACAAGTGGCAAAAATGGAAGCGGTGTATGTCTGGTGTCTCGCTGTGTCAAAGGATGGCAGATGGATCGCAGCGGGGACATCCTTGGGCGAGGTACTGGTCTGGGACGCAAAGACATACAAACAAGTCTTCAGGCACAGGGAGGATCCCTATGACATCTACGGAGTCGATTTCTCACCCAACTCGACTCGACTGGTCGTTGCATCGAGGAACTGCACAGCCACCGTCTGGGATATCGCAACTCGGAGACGAGTGGTCGGTCCACTCCGCCACGAGGGTCCGGTGGTAGCAGCGAAATACTCGCCACAAGGTGATCGAATCGCGACAGCCACTGAAGATTCAATTCGGGTCTGTGACAGCAACGATGGCCGCTTGCTCGTGGACATCAAAGTAAAAGTAACTCCGTGGTACAACACTGGTCTAGTCTGGCCAAATGATCAGCTCTTCGTCGTATCCGAAGGTAAAATCATGCAATTCGAAGCATCCACAGGATCAGCAGTTTCGGGATGGCCAGTTCCCGATACCATGAGGTCCTCGTGCATTGCTCTATCGCAACATGGGTCATTCATTGCATATTCTGCAAATCGTAGCGTCACGTTTTGGGACACGTCGACACACACCCAGCTTGGGCTCATCGAACACGCTCAATCCATACGTTCAATTGCACTCTCACCGGACTCCCGGCTTCTCGCAATTGGTGGAGAGGACGGCAGAATCACCATTAAAAGTTTATCCCGCATCACTGTAAGCATCATGTGTTGTTGGATTATGGCGTATCTAAACACCTTTGCTGTCAATCCACCTCCCTTCGGTCGGGTTTCTTCGTAGGAATCAATCCCGTTGTCTCGTCTACACCCAACATTCCAGGAACCAGGAATTCGTATCGACGACGCTGCACTTGATTCGTGGAAGCACAATCAGTTCGCCAACGCGGATGCATTATTGACACAAGCAATCGCTGATTCTCCAAATCCAAGCCATCACGTGTTCGCCAGTCGAGCTTTCGTCAGAGCTCGTTTACGACAATGCGATGCAGCGATCGATGATGCCAAAAAGGTTTTCTCTTCTCTGTTCTCCCACAGCTGACACTAATGCCCACTAAGTCCATCAAAATCCAGCCATCCGTCCTTGGCTACATCGCAAAGAGTGTCGCGCTTGTCGGTAAGGGGAAAAGACATGCCGCATATCGGGCATGTGACATTGCGTTCGAGCACTTCCATCCAACTCATGTTACCTTTCTCCTGCTCATCAAGGTGTGTATCCGATCCAGTCAAACTTGCTTGCCCCTCACCCGCTCATATTGCTTAGGCTATCATCGTGTTTATGGCCGGAGAGCACGATGATGCAATATCCCGTTTAGATGACCTCATCGCTATGCTTCCCTTCAACTCCACATGCTTTGTTGTCCAGGCACGTGCATGACATGCTAACACACAGCTACGTCCTCACTGATCCCTCCAACAGGCATACATGTACCTTCTGCTTGGAAACTCGCGCATGGGAAGCAGCGACTACAAGGGCGCGATAAAATTGTTTGAGCGTGCACGGACCCAAATGCGACGCGACGCAAGTCGTCCGCTTCTGGCGATCTCATTGGTAAGCTTTGATCTGACTATATCGCGACGTGTAGACAATGATCATCGTTTTTGTCAGATATCCGGTTGGAAGTTCGATGCTCTCGACATCATGATTCGACAACGTGTTTGTGAAGCCCTGTATGCAGCGGGTCGCGTGGAGGAGGGAGGCGAATCTCTCCTCGAAATGGTAAACACCTTTCACGAAGAGGTCTATACAAACGGACCTATAACCAAGTGGGTTTCTGGTGAGTTTGTCCTCCCCTGGTTTGAGCGTTGTGGATTCGAAAATCCCCCGCAGATTTCACTCATCGATGCCTCTCCGATCCGAAAAGCGACGGTGACGTAGCCTCGGATGCAGGCCGACACGACGAAGCAACGATACTTCATACAAGCCTCGATTCAGCGACCCCTGCACCGCTCTTGAGAGAGTGGGCAAAATCAACGTTGGCGACTGGCGACTGGAAGGATGCCTTGGTTGCCACTGTCGGTGTGAGTATCTTTTCCTCCAGTATCCTTCGTGGGCCTGACACTCTTGGTTTCAAGTTCATGGTTCCGAGGTTCACGATTTATCGGGTCATATGTGAACACCTTGGGACCATCAACCGCATAATAGACGCTACCGAGTGTTTCCGCCAAATGATCGACGAACTAGCAGAGCAGGTAAGTACGCATCGTGAGCAGACCGAATGGGTTCTTGGTCAGTGGTTTTGCATACCGTGTTGACGTATATTTTCGTATTGTACCTTCCCCTTCTATTGGATAAACATATATCATGGCTGCACATAATGC
>JBBPRX010000140.1:0-23365 GCA_038093195.1 Boletus fagicola
ATGGGGCTGCGTGGGGCCGCGTGGTGGACATGGCCGTCAACGTCTAGCCACCGTGAGTATTCTCGGGCAAAGTTGATCCATCAAGACATCTTTGGCTACGCTAACAATGCTATTTCGTTGATGTGTTTTACGCCTGTTCCAATTGGCCAGTCTTGGCAGGGGACATCATTACATATCAGGTAATTAACCCCCTGAAGAGTGGGGGGCGGCACATATGGATTCTCAGCTCCTGGACCTGAGTTACAGCAAACTCTGACGGCAAAACTCTTGGGCGCAAACTGTATCACCATCCACCATCTGACCAACACCCCAGTCAGGTCACAGACCTAATTAAAGTGGTCGTACGACCCACCATTGTAGTTCGCTCGTCTCGTCTGCCTTACATCCTCCATGAGAGCGATCGTGTGTCTTTCCAGCATCTCAACATATGGCTTTAAGCTTGTCTTCTCCCAGTCGGCACCCTCTCCCGCGACGTCCAATTCCCGGAGTAACTGACCAACTGTTGGAACACCACGTGGATCGAACCAGTCTATATTCGCTGGGTCCACAGGTACGCACACACGCCCTGTTTTTGGGTGGACACAAAATGGAGCCTTGAGCAAGTGATTTCGGTGCTTGGAGACTTCGGCATCTAAACGGGGATAGGTGTATTGCAGGACAATATCTTCCAATGCATACATGAGAGTTTGCTAAACACCAACTCGTCAGACTGAGGGAAGGAAAAAGACTTGAATTGGCTCACGTGCTCCGCGCCATCGAGTTTGTTGACAAGTGTGCCAAGCTCATTCCACTTTTGCGTAGAAGGCCTACCAGGGTCTTTCGACCATTCCGTGTGGAGCTTCTCGACAATGCCCCGGTCCGGAATTAGCTGGAGCAGCATCTCCCAACCCTCTTCAGGGCCAAAACAATCTTGATCGTCCAGGATGAGCGGATTGAACAACGTACGAAGGATAGACCAAGCCCCCAACAGCGATGGAGGGAGTGGTTTGTTGCCGATCCGGACATTCACTTTCTTTACCATCTCTTTTCCACCCTCGACCACTGTCAAAGCGCTGACGAGAGCTCTCCGTTGATCATCTGTCAGATCCATAGCCTGTGGATCACTTATCCACAAATGTATCCCTCTCCGACCAGAGTAAACCCACAGAAGATGACGGAAGCCAAATTGGTCGACAAGGGTGGAACGTAGGACCTTGACCGCGGCTGCGATAAAACCCCAACAACGAGAACATATGTCTGCGGCGGAACAACACGTGCGAACGCCGTCGTAATCGGTCATATCAATATCAAACACAAGCTCGCGTTTCTGCGGGGTGAATGCAGAATGGCGAACGGTTTTTTTGTCGCGGGGCTGAGACACGATCATCAGTTGCGAAATTCTGTGACGCAGGGTAACACGCACTTTGGCGGAGTAGACAGGACCGATCTCGAAACGAGTCGGGTTGAGTGCTAGGACCTGCTTTTTGAGGTCTTCCGCGGTATTGAAGGAGTGATATCGCAGATACACGTCTCCTTGGAGGGTGAATGAAAACTCGCGATGAGTGAAAAGCTTTGTTGGAACGTGCTCGTGGTTCAACCATGTGAATATCGATTTGAACGGATAAAGCATCCTGTAAAACTGTAACATGACCTCTGGTGAGGTGTTGGCATCGTCTGTTGTGGACGACATGGTCGACTACAAGTGCTCATCCAACTACGCGTACGTGACAATATACGCGTGACGCTAATCACGTGCGCGGAGTCACATACTTATGAGCTTCAAGTTGGTGACTGTCATATTTACATGAATATGTCTGTCGTTCTCACCGCTTCGTGCATGTGGGAGTCACTGAGACGGCTGCAAGCGATATTGGCATCCCCGTGTGTTCGCCAGGTCAAGCCCGTGTCTTCCGAGTCGCTACTTCCTCACTCCGGGCCGACCATTCTTCGCTGTCAACTTTGCGTGGGTCCCTCGGATGTGAACTAATACCAAGATGCTTCTCTGCGACGCTGTCATTACGAGGGACGCTAGCCAGGTTTGTAGGACAGCTTCTCACTGATCGTGGCGTCATGGCTTTCCGCTGTGTCTTACGCATCTGGTGCGCTACTTGATTGCCAATTGGTATGCAGATATATATTCAACCGTCATCCTGTTTCCCGACTTTCTCCGTCGAGTATAACTTTCCTGTCCGTACATCACCTCTTCCGATCCGGTTCTCAGTCTTCACTCCTAAGCACTATGACTATCGTGCTCACCCCATACTGGTCTGCTGCAGATGGCGCTCAAAAGCTCAAATTGGAAGCACAACGTAAGTCTTCTTATCTGTAGAGCTGGACATGGCCTCTTTATCGACGTGACACTATGATAGCGACGCCGCCGCCCGCTGAGGGTCTGCTTCCCCCTGCGTTCTCTCGCGATATCCACCACCAACGTGTCTTGCTGCAATTGCGCTCCAAGACGAGCAACATTGAAAAATATATCTTCCTCGCTCAATTGAAAGACGCCGATGTGGATACATTTTACCATCTCTGTCTAGCCAATATAAGTGTTCGTACTGGAGTTAACGACATTTCCTTGCATTAATCATCCTTACAGGAGATCACACCCCTCATATACACCCCAACCGTCGGAGATGCCTGCTTGCAATATTCTCAGAATTTCAGGAGACCCGAAGGCCTTGTACGCAGCAATCTAGAGCATCTTATCTTTCTACTGAGCACACGACAGTTCATCTCCATTAAAGACAAAGGCAAGATTGGATCTATCCTCCGCAACTGGCCGACTATAAATGAGGCACGCATCAGCGTCGTGACAGATGGAAAGTCCATTCTAGCGTTCAAACTCGGTAGAACTGAATGAACCCTATAGGTTCCCGTATCCTTGGTCTGGGTGACCTTGGATTGAATGGAATGCCCATCGCGATCGGCAAACTGTCGCTTTATATTGCCGGTGCTGGGTAACTATTCCCTCAAGTCATCTATTGTATTTCTTACTCTAATTACGCTTCAGCATCCGCCCTTCCTCTACGCTCCCAATCACTCTCGATCTGGGGACTAACAACCAAACCTTCCTAGACGATCCACTATACTTGGGGCTTCCCCAAAGGCGTGCTTCGGAGGCCGAGTACGATGAGTTCATGGAAGAATTCATGACCGAAATATCTCGTGTGTACCCTAAACTCTTGATCCAATTCGAGGTGAGTACCATACGCCCGGCCCAACCGATTATCCTTGGACGGATGGTACTGATGCTGAACATGGCAGGATTTCTCCACAGATCATGCCTTCTCTTTCCTCTCCCGCTTCAGGAACCGTTTCCCCCTATTCAACGACGACATTCAAGGAACGGGTGCAGTTGTCTTGGCAGGGTTTCTCTCAGCCGCACGCCTTTCCCCTCTTCAGCCTCATGAACATCGTATTCTCTTCTATGGGGCCGGTTCCGCTGGCGTTGGTGTTGCTACTCAGTTGCTTAGCTTCTTTACTCTTAATGGCATGAGCGAAGAAGAAGCTCGCAGCCACATCTGGCTTGTCGACTCCAAGGGCCTCATCTACGACGGGCGTGACAATGTCGCAGAATATAAGAAAGGCAGGTCATCACGCTAGCTTGGGACAGCATATCCAACTTACACTCATGTTACTCGTAATTATCAGTCTTCTCCAGAAAAGACTACTCAGGTCCATCCATGACAGACCTGCTCGAAATAGTCCGCTATGTGAAGCCCACGGCGCTCATGGGTCTCTCAACCATCAAGGGCGCATTCTCCGAAGCGGTCATCCGCCGTATGGCCTCACAGACCCCACGACCGATCATCTTCCCTCTTTCGAACCCTTTACAACTTTCAGAATGCACTTTTTCCGAGGCTCTCCGGGCCAGTGGTGGTAGCGTGTTGTTTGCTTCTGGGTCACCTTTTCCCATGGAGAACTTTGGTGGGAGAAGGTGGGAGGCCGGTCAGGGAAACAATATGTACATCTTCCCGGGTACGTCACTGTCGGCGTTGGGTGCATTCAAGCGATGCCTGACGGTTGCCATGGACTAGGTCTTGGACTGGGCTCGATCCTCTGTCGCGCGTCATCCGTGACGGATAGCATGGTGGAAGCATCGGCGACTGGGCTTGCCAACTCGCTTTCCTGGGACGAGCGTGCGTTGGAGCTCATCTACCCTCGCATCCAGCGTATCCGCGAGATCAGTGCACACATTGCAGTTCGCGTTATTCGCGCTGCACAAGCAGCGGTCAGTTGCTAGTCCAGTCCTACACCCAATATCTGCAAACTGATCACCATTTCTAGGATGTCGATCGTTCGTCGGACCTCAGGAAACTGACAGACGATGAACTGCTTGAATTTGTTCAAAAGAAGATGTGGAATCCTCAGTAAAAGGAGAAGCGCTTACGCAATGAATTAATCCCACTATGATTTTTCTTTCTTTCTTTTTTTTTTGAGCTTCTAGATCGCTGGGTTCTGAAACGTGATGTATGTACAATAGGGCATCTGGTTTCTATGCGCCTGCCAACTTCTTTAGTACAGAAAACTCTTTACGACCGGTAGCTTTGCACAGGGAATGGAATCGAGAATTGGAGTCTGCCAACAGGGTCCCTGGGCGATCAAACTCTACGATGCGACCTTCATCGAGGAGCATCACCTATAAATACCGGTTAATTGGAAGGAAAACTCTCCACGGACGACTTACGCGATCATAATCAATGACAGTACGAAGTCGATGTGCAATAGTGAGTATCGTGCTAGAGGCAAATTCACTGGCATCGAGTGTTCAGTCGCAATGAAGCCCAAAGACAAGCACGAACTCACTGTCGGATGGTTTTGCTGATAAGCTCGTCAGTCGCATAATCGACGCTTGCAGTCGCCTGGATAGACAGCCATATCAGACTCTTCGATGCTCTTGCATACGACTATAGCACCCACTTCGTCCATGACCAGCACCTTGGAACGTTTCAGGATCGCTCTGGCCATGCAAAGAAGCTGCTTTTCGCTGAGTGTGCCGACGATGAGCTATGAGGGCTGGGAATTCTGGAACCAATGAATACGCACCCAGTCGAGAAGTTATCACCCCCTTCAGAAACGGGGGAATCGAGGTTTCGGAAAACGTTGACGTTGATCGTGTCTGGTGCCTCTTCAGGAACGCCTTCAGAGGGGATCAAATGCACGCGACGGAGGGCTTCAAACTGTGATAGGGACATTCAGCCTCTGCCACGACAGAAGACAATAAGGTCACCCACAATGTTCGCGTCTTCATACTCATCGAAAACATCCAAGGCAGACCGCAAGGTTCCACTCAAAATCGTAGGGTCCTCTACACGAAAGGTGAACGTGCCATTTAATGTGGATCAAGATTCCATGGGACTCACGAGGTATGATCGTGATTTTGCTTCGCAAGTCAGTCAAACCAATCTGGGAAATGTCGACGCCATCAATGACGATCTTTCCTTCCGTCGCCTCCACGAATCGGAAGAACGAGAGCGCGAGTGTACTCTTTCCAGAACCAGTCCTGCCAAGTATACCAACCTACATTCCACGGAATCAGCAAGAAGCGCGCTGGCTGTTGTCCATAACGTCTATTTTACCTTTTCACCGGGTCGTATCTCAAAGTTCAGATGATGTAGTACGTTTGGAAGTTCAGGCTTGAAGCAGAATTTCGTCACTGTTATTTGAGGAAGAAAGGTAGACGCACAGCATATCGGATGACCAGGTCCTCGCATTTGATGTGACCATTCTCTGGCCAAGACGGATCAGGCCTGGGCTCCACGAACTCGGGTGATTCACGTTTGAGCTCAGAGTATTCCTTGACGCGCTCAAGAGCAACCTTGTCTGAGGTTAATACATGTCATCAAGATAAATATATGCAATGCTGACCATGGATTGTTCGAGTGCGACGAAGCGTCGCACCAGGAACAAGAGCTACAGCGAACGGCATGATCAGTCATAACTGCAGACAGCCTGACTGGATATTTGACGCACATTGTGGGTTATGCTGGAAGCAAAAGACAGAGCAAATCCAGCCAAGGCAGCAGATATGCTCGGATAAAATACTGCAACCATACCAGTCAGGCCGACGACAAGACTCGAGAGCAAGTTAAATCGCATCGAAAGCCAGCGATTTACTTGAGAATATCGTCAGCAATTTTGGTCGTTCTTCAAACCTACCAGTACCCACCTCCCCACATCCAGTAATAAGGGTTTGCGTTCTGAGCGTAGAGAAAACGTAAATGAGCATCGAGTGCAATCATCCACAAGTCACTCACGGTATCAACACAGCGGATCATGTCACGCAAGAACTTCGATGATGCCCCAAAGGCACGTAAGATTGCAACGCCGGCAATGGTCTCTCCATAGATCGAGTACAATGGCGACCGGGTCACGGAGTCTTCAATTTGTGGGATTAAATGTTAGACTCAAACAAAGTCGTGAAACCCTTACCAAGACGTCTCATATCTCGTGCTGTCTGACCGTACACCTTGGACACTGGGGGGTCCGTCAGTTTAACTGACTATCAGGACACCAAGATCCCTCACCGTTGTAGTAGAGATAGCTGAGGGCCGAGGCTGCAATAATGAAAGGGAGGCCGCCGATGACGCTAATCGTGATAATTATGGTCGTCGCCGCCAAACCATAGACAATGCTACGTCCAAAGTTGTCAGACATAGAACTGTCGATTCCTAGGGAAACACGAATGCGATAAGCATCCCATAACATGGAAAATTGTCATACCCTCGAAATCCTTCCCAAATCGGTTCAGAAGACGGCCACGGGACACAGTATCATGGAAGCGAATGTTGGCGAATAGAACAGTTTCCAGCAACCCTGTCATCCGCGTGAGTAAAGAGCGAGATACTCGGATAATGTTCTCACTCTTGTAGAGGATGGTTGATGCATTGATAGAACCGGTGTCTACGCGCAATCCAGTCAGCATTGGTGCATTGTCATCGATAAACACGACCCACAGAGAATATAGAATCGGAACACGTTCAGGAAGAGCCCTGGGATGACGTATTAATTGGCGAAGGTCCATGTATCTTTGTACTCACCAAAAATTGTGACCTTTAACTTGTATTAGAAAATGTTTCAGCATGAACGGTAAACCTCATACCGCAGCATAGATAGCGATGTAATACACTGGCCCATTGCGCTCGGCTTCGACAGGTTCAGCGCCAGACCACGTCCTAATGAAGGATATCAACATCACAAAAATCACCTCGACCTGCAGGTTCAAACGTACTTCAGCCACCAATTCTCCACAACCGGACTCAATGCTCCGAGTAGAAGAGAAAGGCCGAAGATGATCCAGTATTTGTACCCTCCACAGGCTTTGATGTACGTCTCCCAAATATCCCGGCCGATATGGCCAACCGCACGCTTCTCTTCCTCAATCAACTTGCGCGGGGATTTCTTCTTCTCTGGTTCTGGTTTGCTTTCTTCAGTCGTGAAAGCAGTGGAACTCGTCTCGGAGATCGGTTCAGTCTCTGCAAGAGGTATGGCTTCCGCTGTTTCATCCTGGTTTTGGACCTCAGCGACAGGAACCGGTACATCTTTCTCATCCGCTTCGCCTGTGTTGGCGTGCACAAGAGTCGCCATAACAGGCGAAGCAATGAATGAGTCGCGGTCACCCTGGAATGCTACGCGTCCGTTATCAAGAGCAACGACATAACTGGCACCAGGGGCACACAGCTGGATGTGGTGAGAAACCAAGATGACCGTTCGCCCGCGTACTAGCTCGCCTTTCAAACATTCGTTGTAGAGGTGGTGCGCTGTGTGAGCGTCGACCGCGGACAAAACATCGTCGAGAAGCAGGATGGATGCTCGAGAGTATACTGCACGAGCCAGTGAAACTGCAGAAATGCCATCAAAACTCGAGTATAACGGGATACGAGAGCGGGCTCACCTCGAGCTTTCTGACCTCCAGACAAGTTAACCTTTAAAAATATCTATCTAAGCATGCTGTATCGGACGATAACAACAAACCTACACCACGTTCACCAATTTCGGACTCGTCTCCGTCCTCGAGGATGAGAAGATCACTCTCAAGTGCACATACATTGAGGGTCTTCTTGTATCGTTCTTCATCATAGGGAAGGTTGAAAAGGATGTTGTCTTCAGATAAATTAGCATTCAGTCCGATCAATATGTGACGCCGCAAGCTACCTTTGATAGAGGCATTCCGAAGCCATGCGGCCTAAGGATGTGATATTAAACGTTTCACGTTTCTCCTGTGAAAAGGGAAATAACTTACCTGAGGGACATACGCGCAGACACCATCGACGACCCAGTCTTCCGGGGATGCAAGTCTTTCCGAAAAACTTGCAAGGACATCAGGCGGAGACCTGGGACATACAACTTGACCAGCTAGAACATCTGCTTCGCCGAGAAGTGCTGAACAAGTGATACGTCAGAGACAATCAAAGGCCAGCTTTGTAGTGCCGCGTACCCAATAACAACAACGTCTTTCCACTTCCAAGTTTCCCGCATACTAAAGACAACTCGCCTTCAGGGAAAGACAAAGCAAGATCAAGTAATACGAATTTAGCCCTGGGAGTGCCTGCAGCGGATGGTGTGGCGCTGCCACTTTGGTGAAGGCGGTCCTGGGGCCATGTGACTGTCGCGTTTTGGAGTGCGATTTGCTGGGACTGCATGTTCAGGGGAGGAACCGGGTTGACCTCTGCACCATGGAGATACTTTTCAATACGGCGAAGAGAGACGAAACCCTAAAAAGATCATTGTTCAGTTGAGTGGGCAATGGGGCGTCCTTTTATCTCACCTGGAGCATGTTGATGAATGTTTCTGGAAGGGCATTCAATGCAAACTTCATCTCGTTGAAGACTTGATGAAATATCAGAGATATGAGAGAAATACAAAAATCATTACTCACCGAGAATCTAATACCAACAGCAGTCAGTCAGTTCGCGGCTCCATAATGCAAGCTGACTTACAGAAGTAAATGCAATCGAAGGAGTTAGTGTCTGCCCACGAACAACTGCAAAATGCCAGAACGAGATTATAGTGACCAGAATTGGTGAGCCATCCCTGTAGCGCAGCCGTCAGAATTGGCTTCGGGACGAACGAGAGGAAGATACCATAGCACATTGAATAACAGCTCGACCATGTAACTCAATTTTTGATATTTCAGCTCTCTCTCTCGAACTTTTAATACCCTTTTCTCGAAACTGCGTTCCCAGGCCATGAACTAATGCAAATGTCAGTTTCAAGTACCATTGTGAATTGAAGCTTTGTCACCTTGAGCATACGGATTGCACCCAGAATCTGAATTTTCGGCATCACAAAAGGAACACGCATGACTTTCAATCATCTCACGTACCTCATTCATTAAAGCCACGCGCTCGTCACGCGTTTTCATCAAGTTCTCTTGGGCGTTGACAACAACCTTGCCTCCGAAATGGTTCAGAGGCAAAAACAAGCAGATTGCAGCAAGCCCAACGAAACACGACACGCCAAGTAGATCGTAAAGGAACCAGGTGCCAATGACAATTTCGATTGGTGAATCTATGCGGCCACGTTAGTTACAACGCAAGCGTCCAGTAATAACAGGAATTGGTGCGTACCAACCAGCGTGAACATGTGCCACGAGAAGTCACTGACGCGATCGACGTCTGTCGTCATAAGCGTCATGATCTGTGCCTTACTCGAAAAGTCATTTTCATCGGCCTCGCTATCTTTGCCTTTGTCCTTATCGCCATCCTTAGACGTGTCCGCAGCACCGGAGGAGGACGCGACGTCCTTGCGCACAAGAGTCTTGCCGAATAGAGTTGTGTTCAATTGGATCCTCAGACGAACTTGGACGGTGGTCGTGGCAACAGACCAGAGTTGCCCAGTAACTTGTCATGATTGTCAGTGATCAACATGACATCGTGGGCTCATGAATGTGTCTTACTAATGTCGACGAACGCATTTGAAAATACCATGCCCGCAAGATAGAACCAGCCCCATCTGCGATCCTCTCGGTTAGGGTCTGACTCTAGATACATAACCACTTGTCTCAGGAACAACGGCGGTGTGTAGAACAGGCAAGCCGAGACAGCGGCCAACAAAACCAATGTGGTGAGGGGCAGGGCGTTGACTCTGAGAAGCCTATATGCGAGCTCCCAGCCGGACCCTACACGGGGGCGCCACCAACGGAGGCCCCACTTGACGGTGCGTATGGTATGTCGCATAGAAGCGTATAGGTGAGTACCTCGCATGTTGGCCGGAACAACTGGCAGGTCACCAATCTCGAGAGACTCTGAAGTATAGCCTAGCATAACCACCTTGGTGGTATAGTTAAACAGCAGAGAACCCCAGACGGAAGCTCCAACAACACCACAGACGTTGTTTTCATCATGATTCGTTGCAGTTTTGATAATCTTGTCAGAGTAGAGGGTCTCGGACGGGTAGTGCAAGGGCGGGCCCATGGGGATCGTGAATACGATGACAGTAACAACGAAAAAGAGGGCAAGAACCGTATACCAAATTCCAAGCAATGCGGAGAAACTCTGGAGCATCGACAGGCTGATAGGCTGAGAGGTTGGCAAGATAGCAACAGCGAAGAGGAGTGTCGTGGGCACAAATGTCAACACCGCGAGATGAATTATTGACTCGGAATGAGGTTTGATTGCATCCTGATAGAGGGCACGAACGGCGAGCGCAGTGAGATAGAAGGCATACGCAACGTGCAGGGCATAGGTTAAGTTGCTGTCGCCCTCTCCGGCGGAAAAGGTCCATCCTAGACTTATAGACTGGAGAACGAGGATCGCCGCAAGAAGCACGGAAACCAACAGTTTCCAGCGGCGAACCTATGACATGGGAAGATAAGTAGGAAAGACTAGGCAAGTTGTATGGGTGCCTGCCTTATTCCAGAAAGCTACTTCGTTGATTGGATAGCCATCCACGAAATCTTCCGGACGCGTCACGTCGAAAGGATCGCGAAGTAAAGCCTCGTCCCGTTCACCAGAGGTAGGAAGTTGAATTTTTGGTTGTCGAGGTCGCGTGAGACACAAGACGAGGAGGCTCCCAACACCGGTAGCCGCTAGGATAGCAGCGATCGGCAACTGGTACTCAGGCATACCAGGATGACCAGAGCGAGCTGGTACTGAAACGCGTCTGAGAACAGTTTCGAACGAGGTAGAGGTCAACAAAATATACGCGAAGTGAGTCTGTCAGCAGACCCCGGAACCGGAACCGAACACCGCATGACTTGTAACACGATCAATCACCACCAGCTTGCCTGGATACGACTCGCATCGCCCCAAGTGCTGCATAAGGCTCTGCCATAAGCCGACGGATGTAGCTACGTGACCGACCTCCTCGCTCAATTAGATTCCTCGTGTGCAGAGGAACTCGAAGCAGTGAGTCCTGCAAGGCAAGTAATATTAGCAGAGAACACCGTCACAGGACTGACGTGATGGGTCAGGAACGATCTAATCAGATAGTGGTGTAGCCCTTAGCCCTTGAAAACGACTGAGAATGACAGTGTCCAATGTATCTCGCGGACGTACCTTTCCTGGAGGCTCAGTAATCCCGCGCCATATCCCTACAAATTGTCGCGGAAATTGGCCACAGGAGACGGCATACTTGTGCATTCTCTACTAGTATGGAAAGACTTATCTTTTAGTCGAATTTCTACGCCGCACATGCTCCACCCAAATGAAAGTCTCGACTGCTTCCCATCCCTGGAGCGATAGTACTATCATGATAAAACCTACTCGGTGGATGCACGACAGGAGCACGAACCCCTTCGCTCCAAGCTTACCTGTGTATCTTTGTCGATGGCCGCGAAGTTCCTTTCTGTCCCAGAATTGGATTGACGGCGTCGAGACTCGGATGGAAAGAATCCCTATTTCCAGTTCTGTATGTTGGATACATCCAGACGCGCTGGTCACGTCGACTTGAGCATACACATCATCCTCGAAAAGACGGACGTTGCCAGCTGCACTACCATCGTCAAGAACTTGTGAATCGCACACGCACCCATCGTTCACCATGTGGGACCACATAGATTGATTCCATTTACTTCTTACAAGGCAGTTTTCGGAGCGGAATGCCAGAATTACGGAGTATTCGACGAAGAGACCCTTGATCATTCGGGTGTCTTACTAGCAGGCCTACTTCCCGACCTGACAGGGCTCCATGATCGGTGACTTTTCAGAAGTGATGACCACCAGTTCAGACGAGCTTCATCGAACCATCCCAATCAAAGTGTAGAAATTTTCGGTCCGATCAAACTTATATTGGCCAGAATATGGTCTCATACGACTTCCCGGCGTTGTTCCCTACGTGCGCCACACCGTTGTCACACCTGCGTACAGACTTTGGGCCCTGGGGGGCGAGTCGGTCGCGACCCGCGAGTATGATCTTGCTTTGCGGTTGGTGAGCCTGTCAACTGCAGAGACACATGGAGTGCTGATTCATCATCATCCTCATCTCCTGCTGTCTTCCATCGAACCGACCGGAGAGACAAGCACGTCGGAAGTAGCGGGTTACCACTAAGGAAAGAGAGACTCTAGGGAAGATCGGTCTATTCCAGGAAGAACCATAAGGCTTGACGAGCTATTAGCACAAGATCGAGAAAAATGTTCACCGCTTGGTTCGCATAACGTTCAACCGTGAGTCTCATGAAACGCATGCAGCGTGTGTTACCACCGGCCCGGACACGACGGCAATCGGTCCGTCTACGACTTGCCTCGACCTCTCGTCTTCCATGTCCCACCTGTCTCATCCGTACCAGTCAATCGTCAATTGTGTTTTAAAAGTTGTGGCCTCTGGATATCTGACTCCATGACGATGATATACACCGTCGCAAGGTACAGCGTCAAGCGGGAATACGTGGCAGCAATTGATTTGCACCAGCCCAGGCTGCACGCGTAAGCGTGGGTGAGGATCCTGAAAACAGACATGATGAGCTGTGATATCAAGCTTTACTCACCGACCCACTCAGACAGTTACCCCCGCATTGAAGCCGAAGTTGAGGGGGGGAAATAAACCCTTTGATAAGTCAGTAGCGAAGATAACGGAGAGGTGAGAGGTGAAATACTTATCCCATGTTGGCAAACACAAGGACTCAGTACGGCCCTCCCAGGCGTTGTTGGAAATCGGATGACCGGTAAGTTCCCTTGACTCTACCACCGCTACTACTTGCGGTGCCGTCGATTCTCGAGAACTCCCCCGATAAGAGGCTAAGTGGAGCCTAGAGCCCGCTCACCGCCTTGCTCTGGATCAGTTTGGAGCGGGGTTCAGGTTTCCTGGCGAGCGGGCCAAACTTTCCAATATCGTGCTGCGGTAGACTGGCAATCTCCTAGCCTAGACAACGGTTAACGGTTATACTATAGCCACCGTATTCCCAAACGAACGATGGGGTGACAGTGATATAAACGCTTAGCTGTATGGCGTTAGAGTTGCAGAAATAAAAACAATATGTCGGAGCACCTTAGGCGTAGCATCCGTTCAGAATGAGCCGAGTGGAGTGACGTCGGATCAGTGGGATTGTGACAGTCACCAGCATCTTGTTTGGGTCACATCCGGCTACCGCAAATTTTATTTGAGAACTCGCATTAGTATCTCGTAACTGTGCCGACTGGTCGTGAGTTGCTGTTCAGGACGTTCAACATTCAACATTCAAGCTTCGTGGCAGATCTCAGACTACGCGGTGACGGCATCCAGGTAAATACAGTTCTCGCAACGGCAGGCGCTTGATTCAAGTGTCCATTACTACTTATACAATGACGACTTCCACACGCGTTCGCGAAGGTGGCGGTCATTATTGTTCTAACTTCCCACTTCCTTTCAAAAGTATAGGGTCAACTGACGAGGTCTTTCGAACGCCGCCACAGTTCGGAGGGTAATCAGCCCACCATTGCAGCTCAGTGTGGACGCGTTTCCCAGCATTTTTGCAATGTCAATGTCCCGTGACAGTGGACTGCACCTCTGCGACAGCGTGCATCACTGTTCGTACCCGCGGTTACTTTTTTCGGTCGCTTGCAAGTTACCATCTGGAGTGATCCGCTGACAGTTTTAGTGCACATGCCACCCTTGCACAATTGGTTAGCATGTAAATGACCCCACCAATGCAGGACACATGATACTATCAATGGTACTCTCCAGATGTCAGGTGATGGGGGCGTCCGCCACAAACCCGTGTGGAATCTGGACTTGCGCAAACCCAGTGACATTGGTGAGTTTGATGCCAGTGGGTCAAATTAATTTGAGCGAAAACATATTTCACATTGTACCGGGGGTAACCTACTTACTAACAACAGCCCCGCCGATTGGAACGCGCGACGCCGAACTGTCTATCCAAAGATAATAGGGTTTTGCGACAGAACACTATGCCGGGGAATACCTACACACTGGAGGTTTACTTGGTATGGTCACATCGCCGCAGAGTTAACCAAGAATGTTCTCTCTAATACGTTCCCATGTTGCGCTCCTGAACCGAACACGGTGAGCCGCCTTCGAAGTCGCGTTCCGTGTGGTTCCCTGAACGCTTGATTCCCATCGGCATCATTGTTCCACAGAGAAAGCCGTGTCCCACACCAGATCACGAAATATATGACGGACTCGCGACGATTCGCAGCTTTTGTTGCGCGTATCTTCTATCCGTCAGTACATACTTCGAATTCTTGTCACCTTTCTACCCACTCGGAACAGCTGCCAAGCGATGTTTACGGCACTCGTTGACCCTCATTTGGACGACGTATAACCCGTCTTTTCTAACAGTGAAATTCAGGTTGCTCTGCTGAACAATAAGTGAAATGATATGAACATGTCGTATCCGTCATATTCCATTTATTTCGCTGATACTAATAGTGCCACGGAAAAATGGTCGGCTAGCACTGTGTGACCGAGGGGCTAGGTAGGATCACATGATGCATACTCCCATGAGACCACGCAAACGGACGCGCTACGTACTTTTCAGACTACCAACTCGATACCACGGTTGAATGTTCAGTTGCTCTTAGCCCAACATCGTCGTTCCCGTTATGCTGGCGACATGTCCATGCTTACCCCATTCGAGTGGTAACGTGCTTCGCTCGTGATTCCCGACGTGGACTTTCAAGAGCTACGAACCGTCTCACACTGCCCAATCGAAATCAAACCAATACATCCAGGTAAGTATAGCAGAGCATCCGAGAAATCACTAATATTGTATCAACACACCCACGTGTTGAGAGTGGCAATCCATTACGGAGAACTCGAGATGGCTCCATGCATTATTGGAAGCGGTCGAGCTGACTTGGTAGTCGATCGACTGGCAGCGCCGCTCCAATGTTACCTTGACTGATTCAATCGATCTGTCTGCTCGATCGTCAGCATAACCGTCAGTTTTGGGTAGTCTATGTGCATTTATCGACATAGTTCTCTCACTCGGAATGCGCGGGCCGTGCTGAAAAGGCCCGGGATCCGCTCAGAAACCCGGTAAGCGCTCAAAACCAAGACTAGGCTGTCCTTTGCCAGCGTAGGCAGCACTCGGCTTTACCCGCTAAACGTTGATAATCGATTGAGTGTTTGAGCCGAATATCGTTGATACGTTGTAGCTCCATCCACCCTGACTAGATCATTACTGGTATAAGAGTTATCCCATTTGGACAATTTGAATCGTTGGCCATCTGACCCTCTTTACGGATTCAAGCTGACACGGGAAGATAAGAACATGTACGTCAAGAAGGAGGGTGTCATCAGAGTCGTATTCATTAAATACCGCAACAGGTTAACTTTCATTCTTCGCGCGAAGCACACAAAGTTGTGATTTCAATCTCATCGGATCATCGACCCATCCATCCCTGATGATTTAACTATGATTCATCGCCGAGAACAGAGCAAATGGAGTAACTCACACCGTCCACAAGCAGGAGCTCTCCACAGACGTATTGACTCGCGCTACTCGCGAGAAAAACGATGGGTCCCGCGAAATCCTTGGGGTCGCCCCACCTCCCGGCCGGAATTCGCTCCGAGATCTGCCTGAACCGCGTTTCGTCCGCCAAGAGCCGCTCGTTCCTAGGAAGGGAAACCATTTAGCAGAAAGGTAATCAAGTTGCCCCGTGTCCAAAAGATAAGAATGTTTTCTGGCTGTTTGACACCGAGAGCCCCAATTCTGCCAATTTGTGAATCGGCGGGAACGGTGTCACGGGGTAATACCCACACATGTCTGCTCTAAAAACCGAGATATCAAAGATAGCTCACATGTCTGTGGTAATGTAGCCTGGGCATATACCATTAACCTGAACGTTGTGTTGGCTCCATTCATTGCTGAGAGCTTTGGTCAGCTGCCCAAGTGCCCCTTTTGCAGAGGCGTATGCAGGGACTGTGAGACCGCCTTGAAAGGTCATGAGGGAACAAAAGTTAATTATCTTTCCCCTCCGCAGAGGGACCATATGGCGGCCAGCTGCTTGTGAAAGTAGCCAGACTGATTTAAGGTTGATATTCAGAACCTAAGAAGCCAATTAGTCAAACAGGGTTAGAGAATTTAATCGAATGAGAGGCAGGAAAGCGAGATTAAACACAGAACCAATGTGAAGAGATAACATACATCGTCCCAATCACTCTCTGAAAAACTGACGCTTGGTGATCTCCGCTGTATGCCGGCGCAGTTGACGAGGACATGTATATTTCCACCCATGACCTCGAGCGCCTTTGGGAAGAGTTCTCGGACTGCGTCCAGATCGGCAAGGTCGCAAGGGACAGTCCGCGCGTTTCCTCCGAGAGCGCGTATGGCATCTGCTGTGGCCGTGTTCGGTTCACTGCCTGAAGGGGGTTCTCTCTGGACAAGACAAATAGAAGCACCCGCTTGGGCCAATGCTATGGCGCAAGCAGCACCTATGCCTTGATTGGTAAATTTGAGAACCACATTATTGATTCAGGGGACGTATCGCAGTGCATAAACGGGGACGAAGAAACGGGTCACTGGTCATTTACGCAGAATCAACTGAGTAATAAGTACGTTACCCCTAGTAGCACCGGTAATGAGCACATTCTGGCCAGACAGGTCGAACAGCTTGGGGGACGGAACGGCTGGTGTGGGATCCATGAGGTAGCATGAATGTCGCACCCTGAAGGCGTGCTTAAATTCAGTGGGACAGTATTGCTTCCCTGCACAACAGGAGTCAGTCTGATCTGCCCCGCTGATCGGGAGAAGGACCGATGTTCCGGTTGAAGAAATATTTCTTCGACGTCCATTTTATAACGAAAATAACGAGAACGACAACAAAAAAAAATGCAGAAAAAAAAAAGTGAATCTGGACTCGGCAGAGTCCGCAAAAGGTGCATATCCAAATCTGGGTATAATAAAATTGAGGAGTAGAATCGGGAGTTTGCGTCTGACGGAAGCATGATGGGGTGTGGCAAACTGTGACAGGTTTATGTCATCGTGCGTTGGTGCGGTTCGGATTACGGACCGGCCAAATTTAAGAGATGCCCTGTTTAAGCGGGCATCTTTTGTGCCGGCGAGCCTCCTCACGAGATTGCTACTTCTTCAATTCCTATAAGACTATCTGAATGGTTGTAATTCGCCATTTTCACCCCCCCTCCAAGTTTTTTCAATGTCCCCCTCACAAGTCCACACTCAGCGCGCTGCTGTCTTATATGGTCCAAAGGACCTTCGTCTCGAGGAGCGTCCTATATGGCCGCCCCAGTATAACCATGCCCAGGTTGCTGTAAGGGCAACGGGTCTTTGTGGAAGTGACCGTGCGTGTTGTCCGTTCCAGTGCAAATGTCCTTGCTCATTACATGTCCCCTCAGTTCACTACTACCTTGAAGGGCGGAATGGTGACTTTGCCATCCAAGCCCCACTCGTCCTCGGCCACGAGTCCGCAGGCGTGATCGTCTCGGTTGGCCCTGGAGTAAAAAATCTCGTACCGGGTCAACGCGTTGCAATCGAGGCAGGCGTCATGTGCCAACACTGCAATTACTGCGAGTCTGGACGCTACAACCTCTGCAAAGGCATGCGCTTCGCCAGCAGTGCCAAGACCTTCCCGCATCTCGACGGGACACTACAAGATCGCATGAACCATCCCGCACACGTTCTTCATCCGTGAGTGGTTGGCATATGTCCACCGTTCAGCTCCGTCTAACTCCCCCGTCAGTCTGCCCGATAGCTGTAGTTTCGAGGAAGCTGCACTGGCAGAGCCTCTTTCCGTCCTGATACATGCCAGCAGACGTGCAGGCCTTCGTAAAGGCCAGCGCATTCTTGTCTTTGGTGTTGGAACTATCGGCATCCTCGCATGTGCCCTCGCAAAATCATATGGCGCTTCCCAGGTAATGGCTATCGACATCAACCAGCAACGATTAGATTTCGCCAAGACCAACGGCTTCGCCTCCCAAGTACATTGTTTGTCCATTGCCCACAAGCCCAAAACGTATGAGGAGCAACTGCGAACCGCCAGAGAAAATGTGTCGCAAGCGTTGGCGACCTTTCAAGTCCCTGACGGCTTCGACATCGTGTTCGAGTGCACTGGTGCCGAACCTTGCATTCAGATGTCAATATATGTAAGCATGATAGTCTTTGGTCTGGGTGGGGTAGAACGCTGACTCGGGATGTTAAAAGGCTGCCATTACTGGTGGCAAAGTCATGCTCGTCGGGATGGGTACCCGAAATGCTATGTTGCCACTATCAGCGGCCGCTTTGCGGGAAGTCGACATCCAGGGATCCTTCCGTTATGCAAATACTTACACCGATGCCCTTTCTCTCCTTGCTTCTGGAGAGCTAGAGGGCATCGGCAGGTTGGTAACCCACCGTCTGAACCTGGAGGACACAGCACGCGCGTTCGAGCTATTAGCTCGTGGTAAAGACGAGGACGGAAACATGGTTATCAAGGTCATGATCAGTTCATGATGATACGATTTCTACAATACCCCCCATTTCGGAGTCTACTAGATTTTGCACTCGAACGTTTCTTCGACATCTCTTAAGTTACAACAGTACATCTTTATATGCTTGACCCGGCGTTTGAGCAACATGTAACTCTATCCACGTACAGTTTTGCAATCCCTGATAATACGCACCCCTCAGCGTTACCCCAGCGTGTGATCCGAAGGGACATATCTCGTTCGTGTGAGGTCATCGATCACAAGTATAGCTTGTAGACGCCAAGGTTATCTTCGTCTAGGCGAGATAGCAAGACACGTGTGCTAACGTGTAGTCAAACCCAAGGGGGGAAAGTGCGTTTAGCTAAAGCGGTCGTACCTGTGAATCGTTCGTTTGGAAACGGCTCCCAACATGTTCCGACGTGTGAATGGATCTTACACAGGTCTCAGCATCTTCTCCCGCGAAGATTAAGGACGACATGCATCTTGAGAGATTCCAGCTGGAAGGACAAATTAGGAACTTGGGTGTGGTGGCTAAATCCACCGAGGGGCACAACCTGGTGCGACCTTCGGACTTCCGACGGCTTCTGAATTGAAAAACCTGGAGCCTCACGGGGACAGGTGTCAACAGGGTGTTCACCAAAGTGGCTATCTTTGTATTCACCCAGGCAACGGAGGTACTCGAGTATTATTGGGGGCCGTTTCGAGCTCGATATACCCATGTTCGCGGACCAATCCCGGCGGACACTGTATAACTACCGTGCCAGCTATGGATCAGCTGTTTGTATAGAAGTATGGCTTCTGTTGTGCCGCCGCCGCCACAAGAAGAGAGTTGTGGTGAGTGAGCCTGACAGTCGCCATGTGTCGGCTGACGATCAAACATCAAGTTTCGGACCTACGTCAGTCAGGATCGAAAAAATATGCCGTTACTGTGAGAGCACCCGTATACCGAGTGTGGATACCTACCATCGTCGTGATCGTGAAAAGAGTGTTGATCCAATTTGATCCAGGAGGTTTTCTGACTTTGTCTTCGGGCAAACGCCGTGGACGCGAGGGCGTTCGCAGACCAACTTGGACGGCCCTACTAGGAACCCGTGTCCCATTGTTATCTGGCTATCTAAGCGCTACGAGGCGGAAGATCGTTTGTTGTCCGTTGATCTGACGATGCTTGCACGAGCGGCGTTCGGTAAAACCCCCAGCACGGCGGTCTTGACAAAATGGATGTATCGGGAGGCGTCCTTGCCAAGCTATCGAGGGTTTGCCTCGTAAACAGGCTGGTCACCAGACTGCTTGCCAAGGCAAAGTGCTGTCTTCTTGAACCCTCTAGCGGTATTCCGAGTTCCAAAAACCATGCTTCACTATTACGTCAGTTAGTCCCTCGACGAAGACGGACGGACCGCCGATTCCCGTGGATTCCAGCAGCCTGGACGTATTGCGTACGGTCCAGGTAAGTAACAAAGTAGCCAGAACATTGGCACTTCGCCGTCACATCAGATTCCGAATCTGCGCGGCGAACAACAGGAAGGTTGACGAATTGGTGGTCAACAATCAGTAGGGAAATTTTTGATGATTGCGCGGCGGATATCCCCGGTCAAGACGTTTCAGATCTCCTGATACTGATAGCGGTTGTACTACCCTCTCATGGCAGACTGCTCGTGTAATGCAAACCTTTCAGGGTTCCACATTCCCATCGTTCTACAGACTTGAACAAATCACAGGAACGGGTGTTCGTGTACTCAGATAAAGGACAAAGAACCAATGGCAGCTTATAAGATGTTGTGTTTGTGAGTCGATAAAATGCCTCAAAATGACCAGGCGTGGGCCATCTTACCCCCCAGATCCGAAAGCTGCTTATGAATTGAAGACATGAAACCTAGAGGCCATGCGTTAGTTACGGAGATTTTCCGTGCCAAGTACAAAAGAAAAAAGAACTCGAGCACGAGTGAGGCTCTAGAATTGAAATATATCCTCGAGGTGTAGGCGAGGCCTAGAGATTGTCACACTTGAGCCACTCTGGAGCCTCCCCGAGACCTGCGGCCACGGCCCACACGGACCTTACTCATATCTCGGCGTGCCTGTGACAAGTTTCAATTTACTCTTCGACCCATTGCCCAGCTTTCTAGCCTGGACTCGGAGCGACCCACGCCGCTGGTCTTCTGAGATTGGAGCCTGAAATTTGGAGCCTCGTGCCCACCTCGGAAGGAGCATTGGGTTTCTGCCAACTTCTTGGCGGGGCCGCGGCACGGTATTAGGCAGTGTGACAAATCTGTGACATCCACAAAGTGGCGACGTAACATTTCCATTGAGAAAAGTATTTATAATATTCAGCTAACTGATACAGACAGCTAAGTACCTATTGAACGGCTTTTCATGAGGTCTTGTGGTTGTGTTGAAACACAGGGCCCCTGAAGAGTGCAAAACCGAGCCAACTGTCGCATGGTGGGTACCAAAGGAGAGTCGACTGTATGTTATCTCTAACACGTGACTCACACGCGTCGCGTCGATACGGTAAGAAAGTCATTCCGTCTTCCACCTACAAATAGTCGGAGAGGATCGATTAATAAATCAAGTACGCCATACAACTAATATACAACAGTGCATGGGATCCACAGTAAATACACAATGAGAGCACTCCGTCTATTTGGCAGCAGATGTTGAAAACTGGAGCATGGTCAAAAAAGAAAGCTGTCTGGAACATGAAATAGACTTGCCTTGGTGACGCTCTTCGTGCCTTCGGAGATAGCGTGTTTGGCAAGTTCACCAGGAAGAATTAGACGCACTGCCGTTTGAATCTCCCGTGATGCAATGGTGGATTTTTTAGAGTATGAAGCAAGTTCTGGCAGGCTAGGTGAGCTCGATACACTAGCCTAGACGGCAGCTAGACTGACTGGATGCCTCAGTGGCTATGCGTTCAAAGATGTCGTTGACAAATGAATTGAGAATAGCCATGGCCTTGTTCGAGATACCGGTGTCAGGGTGGACCTGCCTCAACACTGCAACAAGGATGAGAAAGCGAAGATACTCGAAAGAAGGCACGCACCCTTGTAGATGTATGAAGAGTAGGTCTCCTTGCGGACCTTTCGCCTCTTTTTCTTTTCACCCTCTGCTGTAACTGGACCTGATGTCTTCGCGGCTTTTTTAGTGGCCTTGTCTGATGCCACTTTGGCTGGGGCTTTGGAGGCAGTGGAAGGAGGAGCGGCAACCATAATAGAGATGTTGTTGGGCGGGAAAGTCAAAGAACGCGCTAATCACTGGCGATATATAGGTGTGGTGGAAAGTGTCGTGCCGAGCTATATACCTCGCGAGACGCGTGTGGTCGTGTTTGGCACTCGCGACAGACGCGTCGCGTCTTTGTTGATCTCTAAACCTTATTTCGTCCACCCGGCCGCGTGGGTATAAAGGGGACAGTACACATTTCGGCGTCATCATATTCGTTCCCCTTGCTGCAGTATCTAACCACTCCACCACTCCACCACACCACCAACCCCAACCCACACAACCTTCCAAATTTCTGTAAATCACAATGTCTGGAAAAGGTGGCAAAGCAAAGTCTGGTGGCAAGGCTTCCGGTGAACCCACCAAGTCTCAGTCGCGTTCTGCCAAGGCTGGCCTTCAGTTCCCTGTCGGTCGTGTGCACCGTCTATTGAAGAAGGGTAACTACGCTCAACGCATAGGGAACGGCGCACCTGGCGAGTCTTGGAATGTAACGCTTTGCTTTGGAGTCGCAACTGACGCGGTCTAAAGTTTACCTCGCTGCTGTCCTCGAATACCTTGCTGCCGAGATTCTCGAGCTGGCTGGCAATGCTGCACGTGACAACAAGAAACAACGTATCGTGCCTCGACACTTGCAATTGGCCATTCGGAATGACGAGGAGTAAGTTGAATTTGCTTTATGTTTCTGAATCAGGTTTATTGAAGTGCATCCAGGTTGAACAAACTCCTTGGCGATGTGGTCATCTCGCAGGGAGGCGTTGTACCATTCATTAACCCTGAACTTCTGCCCAGCAAGACATCGAAGGGCAAGAAGGAGAGCCAGGAAGTTTAGTTTTTCTCCTCTGCTAGATTATTGCTTTCTTCCCATGGTGTAGGATGTATTGTATTCTATAGTACTTATTCATCTCTTTTATCCTCGCGAAAAAATGAAACCTTTGTCGCGTGTGTGAAACTACTAATAGCCAAAGTACTTGTTAGACGAAGGAGGAGCATATTCGTTGCTGGTCACGTGCCAGCGATGAATGGTACGATTCAATTGGGGTTTATGTCACTGTAATTTCAAGTTGAATAAATGGACCTTTCTTCTGACATTTTGACTTGCGCCCTGGGATACCATACACGCTCCATTTTCAAAGCCAAGTCAACTAGTTTTCACGAGATTCCATGGCCGAGTCGCGTTCCACGACCCCCGCTTTGAAACCCGCGTTCTCCACAATTTTTTTCAAAAAATGGACACTAAGAGCTGTGATCTTTGGCGTCCTTTGTGTAACGTGTAGCTGGTTAGATTCGATCAAGGTGAGTTAGCCATTTGTTGGACTCTGCCAGTACTAGAATGGTTTGGCCACTTGCTACAGGATCGGTGGTATGTCCTAGA
>JBBPRX010000141.1:0-23360 GCA_038093195.1 Boletus fagicola
ATACCGGGTGCAAGACCTCCTGTACCTGTACCAGGTCTAGCACAGCGGCCAGCTGCCGCTGCTGCACCAGTACCGCCTCCAGCTCCTAGGTGGCCGCCGACTGTACAACTCATACGTCCCCAACCTACCCCTGCACGCACGCCGACAGCCGGCGCGTCGACGACCTCGACTGGACACCCCGCGAGTTTATTCCCACAGCCTCGTCATCCGGATGTACGACCAGTAAACACTGCCTCGACGTCGACTGCGCGCTCGCCTCCAGCTCCGAGCTGGTCGCAGATCTTACATCCCCAACCTGCCCCTGCACGCACACCGACGGCCGGCGCGTCGACGTCGGCGAGAACGCCGACGAACACGGTCACCACGGCATCTACATCCATGTCTGCATCGGCGTCGGGGTCGTCCTCTGGACAAGCACGTCGGCCCACGTCCGTACACGGCGTCGACACACACAACACTGACGCCATGCGACAACGTATGGTCCGCGAGATGATGGACAGACTGAGGGTGGACCACGATTGCGATCATAAGCGATGGCGCTACCGACACGGCGGTGGACCCTGTCAGAGTTGTGGACACAATCTGCCATTGTATCTCTTTGTGAGTGGTGGCGCTTTCGAGTCGTGTGGCTTGAACGTCAGTTGGGGCTCATCAAACCTTGTTTGGTGCTCTGTAGCGTTGCCTGGGTTGTGAAATGTTGGCATGTAATCGGTGCAGGCGCAACCGTCTGTGAGAAGCGATTTCAAGGAATTCAAACCAGACTAGCACTCTCAAAGGTGGTCGCGGATCCTACGCATCTTGAACGACGTTTTTTCTTTTGTTCTAGATTGATATCGATGCTTTTTTTGGGGGGGTTGAGTAGGTGTACAAGAAAATTCTAGGCCGTCTTCACAGGACAAGGTTCAGGTGGCTCGCATACACGCATGTGACTGGTCGCAGACATGGCGTCTGGCGATAAGGCCTAAGGACGTCTACATGGATTACATTATCCGTAGTACAAAAAATACCCATTCGTTCGCGGGGCATCGAATAAGGAACCTCTGCCATCAGAACGTGCTGGTGCGGCGCGCGACAAAGGTCGATTTTGCCTTGCCAACGGAGAGGGAACTTGAAGCCGGGAACGAGCAGCTGCCTGATGTAAGGATGACGAACGTCGTCCATCTTTTCGATCTCGACGACGCAGAGAATCTGATCATCAACCGCATCAGCCTACGGGTTCCGCGTCATGTCGACAAGGATAAAGAAAAAATGTACGTGAATCAACCGGAAACGAGCATGATGTCTACTAAGCAGCCATGTCCTGGTACAGTGCCTTGACGGCATGTAGGAGATGTAGGAGAGCTTGCGGAACTTCTTGTATGTGTCGTGCATGCCCGAACGGGAATCGTAAACGCAACCAGACAAAGTTCTTGACCTTGAACGGTTTCTTTTCATGGATCTACAAAAAAAAAAAAAAAGCGCGCGCGCCAAGGCGTGGCCCGGGTGAGGTTCGGAGACCCAGTCAGTTACTCTTCCCATTCCGCCCACCACTCGAACGGCTGCAAGGGATAAGTACACACAGCGTTGAGCATCAATGGCTTCAAACCCGACGACCGTTTTCAAACGCGGGTGCCAACCAGAACGCACCTGTAGTAAACTTTGGGCCATAGATCGATTTTGCACCCGTACGACAGTATCGCCACGGGTAAAGCCACCGCCCTAGAGCATGATCTGGGGAATGACATGGTCATTGGTGGAACGTGGATCCCTGCCAGTACTAACCAAATCCAAGTTGACCCGGCGAGGCGAGTTGACTGGCACGGAAGAATCCTGGCCGTTACAGTCTTTGGCACGACGTCGTCGGAGTAGGGCTTGAACATGAACATGCCCAGGCCACTGGCAGCCTATCTGAGTCACCGATTTGGATGTCGACCTAGTAGAGTAAATCAGTATGCGATCTGCAGAGATCGGAGAAGGAGACACTTCACGTATATATAGTACGTTTGCCATGATGGATCGAGAGTGAAAGACCTACTAGTTTATAAATGCAAGACGGGTCGGACTTCTTTTCCGGCGTCAGGTCCTGAACTTGACGGTCTGTTCGAACTGGGCTTCTCACAGACCGAATGGTACGTTCAACGTTCGGTAGGGCCGAACCGAACCCCAAAGAGTTCGAGCTTACGTGCTTCTCCTCCTGCATTCAACTTCTTCTGGTCGATCCAGAACTCGCTTGGACGCGCTCTGTGACCCCAAGTTGTGTGCACGCTGAGACAGGTTAGTAGCGGTCTGCAAATGATCAAGCCAGTGCACCAAAAACATCATCTTGTCTATAATTTGCACACGAAGAAAACATATGTATAACCATGGTAAGAAAAAAAAACGCTCAAGGCATATGTAATGGTATTACAAATCCATGACATGACCTTACGTCGTCAGTCGTCTACGTTCATCTACATTCATGTCCGACGTCGTGGATGAAGATGACAGTAGACGCCTCTCGAAATGAGCCATACACTGATCTTGCATGCGTGCCATCCCCTTCCTTCTCTCCCTCAGGCCTAAAGCATAATCACAAACACCGGCAACGCACACTGGTGGTAAGGGTACCAAGGATGATGGATGTGTCATACAAACATCGCTTCTCACTACTCGGCTTGTTTGGCGGGAACAAGGAACCACCAGAGCGTCAACACGAAATGGAGGCTTGTTCCGATACCAAGCGTACCCACGTCCCCGATCTTGCTCAGCAACGCACCGCCGCTTAAACAGCCCAAGAAGAGGAATACGATGACCATGAGCTTGTGATCGCGTGAGGCGACAAGACGATACAAGACAAACAATTGGGGTTCGGTCACGAGGTCGTACCAGGTCGTGGTGAAGACGACTGTACACAAAAAAGGCAGGAGGAGTCAGTTAATTGCCAGTGTGAAGCAGGCATGAATCCACATCGATCACGTACCGGTTGTTGTGAATTGGGTATTGAGACGTTTGCCCATGATACCTTGGAGACCCATGCTGGCACTGATGAACCCGAGGGCGACGAACGAGATGGCGCCAGTCCAAGCTGGGTCACCACGCGAATCTGCTGCGCTGCCAGAGTGACTCCAAATCACGATTGCAGCGCTCATGGTGAAGATGGTTTGGATGAATGTACCAAGCGTCATCCACATGCGGGTCTTGCACCCAATCGTATCGCCGATACGCCCGATGAATGTGCCGAAAATGAAGGAGAGGATGGAACAGAGCACTTGTAGGTCGGCGATGTAGGACGTGTAGATATGCTGGCCATTGAAGTACCGTACCAAAGCGATTGCAAGCTACGGAAGAGCTCAGCGGTTTATACGGGAGACACCGACGGCAGACGTACTTGTACAAGGTTGCCGGTCTGGAAAGCACTCCAAACGGATATTGCAGAAAAGCTCACTGCATCGCTGAGTCTGTGGGTGAGCGAAATGCTTGCTAGATCCGAGGGAAATCAGAGAAAATATACATGAAGCCAGTCATGAAACAGTACGCCGTTAATGGCGCAGAAGCCCGCACAGGATCAATCTCCTCCATCAAAAAACTTTTAATTCTTCTCGTCCTGGACGATTCATTCGATTCAATATCGCGACTCTCTTTGGAAGGTACAGGGTGGTTTTCCAGTGCGATCGGAACGGATGGTGGGGTTGGCGTTGCACCTGAGCCCGTCGTAGCGATGGCTACTTGATGAATTGTGGTTGTGGGATAGTCAGAGTGCTCGTCGTTGAGCATCACACTGCTGGACGGCCGTGGGTCTTTGGATCGAATAAGCGGGACGCCTTGCGCTTTTAAAGAGGCAGAGCCACTGTGAAACGAGCGATCAGGCTTTCCTTCCACAAGGCTTAAGGACGGCTCACCGCGGGGGCCGATGGATGACAACGACGTAGCTCCTGTAAATTTGCGACCCCGTTTCATCAGGGCTTCAATCGCGTTCCACTTGTGACAGATGAGCACCGCTAAGTGAAGGTTGGACCTTGACTGACCTCCATCGCAATAACCCATCCGCGGTATTTTGTAAGCTCCCGAGTTCAGCTCGTTTATCACGGCCGCTCAAACGACGCAGAATTCCATCTGACTGGACCTTGGAAATGTCTATCAGGTTTCTAATGTGATTGTCAGGGACATACCAAGTTCGGGTATGATGATGGTAGGGAATTCACGATGGGCATGTCTTTATATGGTTGTTTGGTCTACAGGCTCGTGCCAAACAACCGCTTGTGCAAGTGACCCTGTTCACTTCGGCGGTCTCCAGCATCCATCCATGACAACCGTGCACAGGCAGCACACAACGCCCTGTGTGTGGTAATCCCAGAGTACGTGTATACGTATCCGACTCGGACTCGGGGTGCGTATCAGACGTCGACGTTGAGGTCGCGCTGAGGAATGGGTGGGTTTCACACCTCGCCCATGAGCAAACAGCCGCAGATCTATCGGAGATGGTCGTACCTCTGTGGTGTTTGGCACATATCGCCTGAAACACGACACGAACCGCCTTCATCTCGGATCGTGAGATAACGCACACCGACATCGTCGACGTCGCTTCGTGCTCGTCCTCGTTCACGAATGACACGTCAGAATCTATTATGCGGATCTTGCACTCTTCCTCTTGTCCTTCATTTTCTACTTGGGCATATTTCGCGGGACCGCTTGGCTTGGAGGTGGATCGATCTTCTCCGTGACCTCGTCGACCTGTTTCTTACTCGCCATGGGTGGGGGGAGGTACGTGATAACTCGTCATTTCGCCTCGGGCGCCCGTGCTGGTCGATCTGGATATCGGGCCAAAAACACGCCGCTCGAAATTAAATACGGCCCCCACGGCGCGGTATCTTGTCGGGACCCGCAGGGAAGCGGGCAGAGTCGTCGAAAGATAAATCAAGTCTACTTCCCTGACTTTTCTTCCTGTTTTTTTTTGCACGCGTCTTCCATGTAAAACTCACCCCAATTTTCCTCTTTCTTGTGTCGTCTGATTCGAGTGTATGATCCTGAGATCTACTTAGATCTCTAGCGTCACAGGTGCACGTTTATTCACACTGCCCCCGCACCTCGGTATAGGTCGCACTCACCGCGTTTCATGTCGTGCGCACCGCGTTCGGGTGTCGTATACACCATGTTCTCGTTTCGCCCATGTAAGGCATTTATTTGCTGTCACAAGCTCCATTGTAAGATAATTGTTTGGTATTCTTCAGCATTCCTAGGTGTGAAATCTTGGCGTGTAATCGGTGGAGGCATAAGTTAGTAACCATCTGTAAGGAGCATTTAGTCCAGAATACCACTATCAGGGGTAGATGCGTAGACCCTACACATCTCGAACGACGCATTTTTTTTTGTGCTAAATTGATATCCATGGTTTTTGGAGGGCTTGTGTAGGTTTACCAGAAAATTATCGTCTTCATAGGACAAAGTTCGGATGACTTGCATACACGCATGTGACTTGTTGCATAGACATGGCGTCTGACGATAAGGACGTGTACATGGACTACATTATCCCGTAGTAAACAATACCCATTCGTTTCACAGAGCACCCAACAAGCGACCACTCTGCCATCAGAACGTGCTGGGGCGGCGCGCGACAAAGGTCGACTTTGCCTTGCCAACGCGGTGTGGGAGAGGGAACTTGAGGCTGGGAACGAGGAGTTGCCTGATGTAGGGACGACGAATGTCGTCCGTCTTTTCAATCTCGACGACGCGGAGAATCTGATCATCCGCCATGTCAGTCCACGGGTTCCAGGTGTACGTCACGTCGATCAACGAAGGAGAAAAAACGTACGTGAATCGACCGGAAACGAGCACGATGTCTAGCAGCCATGTCCTGGTACAATGCCTTGACGGCATCCGCACGCGAGAGCTCGCGGAATTCCTTGTACATGTTGTGCGTACCCGAACGGGAATCGTAACGCAACCAGATGCCAAAGTTCTTGACCTTCAACGGCTTCTTTTCATGGATCTACAAACCAAACAAAAAAAAACGCGCGCCAAGGCGTGGCGAGGGTTCGGAGGCCCGGTCAGTAATCCCATTCCGCCTGCCACTTGAACGGCTGCAAGGGATACACACAACGTTGACACCAATGATTTCACCGCTCGCTTTCTTGACCTTTTTCAATTGTCTGAACGAGGGTTGAACATAAACTGATATATATATATACACGCATCGGTTTTGCTAGAGGGACGTACCTGAGGAAATACCAGAACCGTGATTTTGCGACGACTTCGTTCGGCGCAAAGATGCGCATGCGGTAGATTTTGGGAGTGGGGTCCGATTCGGTGGGGAGGTGGCGCCCCACGACTTGGAATTCTTGAAGGCCCATCTAAATCACGTCGGATTCATCAGCATGCAACATCCACCACTCCTGCACGGCATCCATCGCCAATAGACTATGGAGCGTCGTATGGATGGATGATACCGATGTTCCGTGTGAGGGTGAGGATGATAACGTACTTTCGTGGTAGTCTTGATCTGGAGGCGTTGACGCTGTCGGCGACGATGAGGGACTGTAAGATGTAAGATTTGGGTGTATAGTTTGGTTCTGTTTGCCGCTAGCTGAGTGTGAACTGGATTGTTTCCCAATAAGGGAAAGCTCTCCCACACGGTACACAGAAAAACGTTCAACGAACGTACGGTTGCTCGTTGGCAATTCGAAAATTATTGTCACAATCTATAGGATACATACAGCCCAATTGGGCAAATCATACATTCTCCTTTCAAGAGCGAACCCGAACAGCCAACAACAAAAAGAAAGGGTAGGTATCGACTCGAATGTGGAAGCTCTGGTAAGGAACACATCCCCATATTCACTACGAACCCTGGGGCGCGCTCCAGCTGAGCCTCCATGACATCGCTCTGGGACTTGCGGTAGACTCCTGCAGAATGAAAGTATAAATCAACGACGCAGGGGGACAATAGTGCGAGTCCGGAATGAGTTGGAAGAAAAGAATAAACAGAAGCGCGTTTTGTGTCGTTGGTGGCTGGTTTAGGGCAGGTCGTATGTCTGAACTGATCATGAGCTGAAATTTTCAAATAGGTATGCGTTGGATGGTCGTCGTCTGCGTGCGTGGACGTCTCGACTTGGGCGATGCAAAGGTAAGGAAATATACAACCTAGGTAAAATATGTATCTCCAGAAAGTAAGTGCATTAAAAACGAGCATAGTCGTCTATCAAGTATCTTCTAAGTAGGGGGAATGCGTTTGAATAGGAAAACCCGATAGCAATGTGAGCAAAAGAAAAAAAAAGGGACCATCTCGCCAACCAGAATGCAAAGAATGAAAATAGTATACATATGATATAGAACTGTGGTGGACTGTGAACCCTGGCTGAGGAGTTGCTTGGTAATTCAGCCTAGATCGTCTCCGTCAATGCGTCTATCGGACTCTATCCTGGTCAGTTCTGCGTGTTTTCGCCATATCGTACACCGCGCCGGCGCGCCAAGGGAATCGTGTGGTATATGTGGGTGGAGGGGATCGTGATTGCAATTGCGTGTGTAGACAGAGAAAATGAAGAGATGAGTGTCATGTAGTGTTTGTTCTTCGTGCAAAAGTGCGTATATTCGATGTACATCCTGGGTCGTCTAGAATCTGGATCTAGCGTCAAGACGCCAGTGTAGGGGAGTAAAAAATAATGCATACGGACCGTAAGGCAGTTGTACTTTACCATCCAAGCGTCGAGTAGTCAACGAACGTCAGAAGGTTGTGTCATGCAGTAGCATCACGTGGCTCAAATCAGTTCCAATCACTTCCCGAGGGGGGAATGACGGGTTGTCACAGGTGGAAGGAGGTCGTCAACGACCCGGCTGTCTCGAGGAACGCCCCTGAGAATTGGCGTTCCAAAAACATCGACCGCTTCGTTCTCGTGTTCATGCTCGTCACCAGGCACAACATCCTGTACCGGTGTCCATCGGCCCGGGTTTCTCGTCTCGATGTCATCCTGTGTCCCAAACGTCGTCGTACTGTACAGTTGATTTTTCACGACCTAACGTGAATACAGTTTAGTATCCGAGCTGAGATCACTTGGAGGAAAGGGGACTAACACCACCGATAGGTCGCGAGTAATCCTCAAAGTCCCTCAAACTCGCGTCACTACACCCCTGGGTTTGCAATCGGGGATGCAAGAGGCCTTCCGCAAGACGCGATTCCTCGGTAGGTACCGGTGATGGTGCGGACGCAAGCACGTACCCGGCTGGAAGTGTCGTGGCTGGTTGAAGCACCCCGGCGCTAAAAGACACAGGTTTGGTGCCATGAGCATCCCTTGTCGGCACTTCGTGCTGGATTGGATGCAACTCTTGGTGAGGCGAGACGTCCGAGGGTGGATGTGGATCAGGGTTGGAGAGGATGAATGAAAATCGTCGCTGCGGGGTTGCAGCTTGTATCTGAATCGGAGGTGGGGTCACCCGACCAGCCTTCTCAGGGTCTACATCCATAGAAGCATTTGTTGGAGACGGAAGGTCCTTGTTCGAGGAGTGAGGAGAGGGTGTGTGTCCCGCACGACGCAAGCGTCCCAACAACGCACGAACGCCTGCGACAGGACTTCCTCTTCCCTGCTTCTCGTCCACGCTTATTGAAGTCGAAGTCGAAGCCGAGCTCCTTCGTCTCCGTTCCTTCTCTTTCATGCTCAGCTTTTCTCCTTGTTTTTCCTTGTCCGAAGCAGCCGAACCCCGGTCTTTCCATGCCCTGAAACTCGTTGGAGGGACTCCGAAGCTATGCCGATTGCTCACTGCTTTCTTCCCTGTACTCCCGCTGGACGAGCTCCCCTGTCTGCCGAACCCAAACCTGAACCCCTGACTATGTCCATGGCTGTACGCGCTAGACAGTGCACCCTGAGACGAGACACTTCTAAGGACATCAAAGCTACTTGGCGTGCCGCTCCGCGCATACCCATAGGATCCACTCCCAGAAGCAGTCCGCGCATCGTACGACCCTGAAGTATCGTGTTGGAAGGCGGAATATACACCGCTAGGACTATAGATCGAACCTGCGGGTGAACCAAATGCAGACCCAAGGCCGACCCTGTTGCTTCCTGGGTCAGTTGCGAGAGTGGGGCTGACGCCACCGGGTGTAGAAATACCAGCAGGCATCTCTGGAGTCACCTTTCCGATGCCCAGCAATGGTTCGTCGCTTCCACTTCGTGTCCTGGGGAGAGCGTCGACTGAGCCAGAGCCAGAGCCAGAGCCCAGTGTTTGCGAGCGGGCATAATGCGAGTCATAAGATGGCGCAACGCTATATCCACCGAGCCATGCGGCCGCATCGGGGCCAGGGGAACTTTTCCTGGGCGAGACCATATAGTACGCGGAAGGAGGCGGAGCAGGCTGTGTTGTTTGATGGTACGAAGGCGGGGACACGGGTGGAGGTGGTGATAGCGAGACCAAATATGGGGGGTCATCAGGCAAGATTGAGTGAAGGGGCAACGTCGGGGACGACGCTCGGGTAATATCGTCATCCCCATCTATGTCGGTAGCGGAATCGCGGTGAGACCCATAGACGCCTCCAGTACTCCCTCCTTCATTGCCTCTTCCGAACCTTTCCGTCAAGTGCATGGCTGCGAGGATCCCTGCATAGCGTTCTTCCATGACTGGTCCAGCTCGACTCATGGAATTTCCGACACCGTGGGTGCCATACCTGAGTCCGTCCACGGCGAGTACCTCCTCATCGAGAGGGCCAGTGGCGTGATTCTCTGGCGAGATAAGTGCAGCTTCTTGAACCAGTTTACGATGACGTCTACGAGCGCAAAAGAGCCAGAGAGCCGAAAATGCAACTGCACCGACAATTCCGAGTACGATCGCAGTGATAGTGCCCGGTGAGAGGGGAACAGTCCTGTGGGTTGGACCCCGAGAACCATCGACGTGAATGGAGGTGATAACCGAGCACATACCAAGCACAATAGATTGTGTTCAAGAAATAGGTGGAAATTTGCCAGATAAGTAAAATCGGATGTGATCATAGAAGAGAGGGTCAGCCTAGGTCGAACAGATTATGACGACACAGGGGTAAAATGCAAACAAACGAGATAGGCATGAAACTCGAACTAGAAGCGTCAAGAAGGGAGATCCAATCAATAATGTGATCCTCTCAGATCGCATATGAAACAACCTAGGACAAAAATAGACGAGAGAAAACAAGTAGTGCACTTACCTAACTACCGCGCTTCCAGGGGATTGGGTGCTCAACACCACGCTTGAGGTGACAAAATCAGTGGTGGTTCCTCCTTGACCCAGAAGCACAGACGTGATCGTGTAAGTTGACGTTGAGGGTGAGTTTAAAGGTGAAGAGGAAGGTGGGTCGACTGATGTCACCACTGTGGTTGAAACAATAACAACAGTAGTGGCCTCTGGTGCAGCGGACGGACTCTGAGTTGTTTCGGATGCCGAGGATGGTGTGGACAAAGTGGAGACAGGTGAAGACGGAAAAGGCGAACTCGTGGAGCGGGATGCAGAATAGGAAGATCCCGACGCCGGTGACGAGAACATTTGAGCTGCTGAGGTTGTGGGAAATGGGGGAATGGATGTCGGAGTGGAGGTAAAGGCAAGTTCTGATGTGGATGATGAGTTGATAGAGTGTGTGGGTGATAAAGATAGAGAAAACGAAATTGCCGAGGACGATGTCAACATTATCCGAGACGTAGTCAACCGAGATATGAGTGAAGCAGAAACGTCGGGATTAGAGCTGAAAGCGGAGGAGGGTGGTAGGCTCTTACCCGCGCTGGTACTTGTCTCCGTATTTGGACCCGACAAGTCTGGAGTGGAGGAAACGCTGGGACCGAACTACGGTCAGCGGTACGAATGAACGCCGACGGAATGTATCACCTTGGACTCGATTGGCTTAAGGGGGTAATAACACGACGCCAGTCCAAATAATAGGGATATCCAGCTGCACCTGAAGGTGGCGTTGTCGGGAACGTAGAAGGCGGAGGTAACCGAGAGCTGGGTGAAAAAGAGTTATAACACGATGGCGGAGTCGAGGTCTGATCTGGCGCTGGGGTAATGAGCGTGGACAAGGGCAGCAAGCCCGGGAACGGGTAAGCACTGGCCGAGTGGATGTTGCGCGAGGTGGTCCCAGAAGCACAGACGGTGGAGTTCAAAGTGAGAACTGATGGGTTGATGGACATGTGGCAGAGTGCATGTATTGTCAGATATATAGGTAAGTTGATTGACGTGTGTTGGCGTGAAAGACGTGAGTGTGCACAAAGTGAAGGAGTTTACGGTGGAGAGAGAAAGAAAGGACGACCTGCTCGCCGATGATGTTGTCGAATTGGCGAAGTACTATGCTGTTAAACTCGAAGGCGACCCGACGACAATAAGCGAGGTTGTACGACACTCGTCGGCGCCATTCAGGGATCGTATTATATATTAGGACACCGTCCTCGATCGTGCCCGACCAGTGTTGCCAGGATGGGAGACTATCTTGAGCCGGTACAAGAGTGAGAAGTGGGGCGATAAACGGGCGATTCCAACACAGCACTAGGACAGAAAAGCAACGGGCTCTTGTTCGCGAGCTCGACAAGGCTCCGCGCTAACTTCCTCCTAGGTCCGTCGCCATATATAGTCCATTTAAATCCGACTTGAATTCTTTGCCAAGGTCTTGTTCGAAGCGATATCGGTGCCCATACTACATACCTGTTCGAGACGACGACGACGACGACGACGACGAGGATGGAGTCAATCCGCGCGCCCATGCGAAGTGCTGTACGCCACGTGGCCCATCCGACAAACCCAAATAGGAAATGAAGGTAAACGTGGTCATTGTACAGGGCGACGGCGGAGACATGATTTCCCTGCTTTGCACTGGTATCTGCCCACGCACGCCCTACACGCCGAATTCATCAATGACGCGGCGCACCACAGCTCCACCGCAATCGAATGCTGTCTAGAGCGTATTTATGTCACTGTCCTGCTGGCAATGTCGAGGCGAAGAGTCTCTATACTGTCGAGGATCCCGCAGGTCATCGACACTCCCGGTAATGTCGAGTACCAGCCACATTACGGTGGATATGACACACTTCTCGTCCCACCTTCCCCCCGGACCCTTTCACTGGCGAAACGAGCTTTCCCTGTGCTCGAAATATGGCCCTCACACCCCGACCTTTCCGGAGAAGCGAAATCACATTGACATACTCAGCAGCAGGATATTTCGAGAAAGATTGTCTAGATCCGAGAGATCTCGCAACACAACTACCCACAAAAAAATTAGACCATGTAGCTACCATTGGGACTCCACTGGCATCATATTCTTCGAATGACATGGGAGTCTGTCGGCATCTGCTTGGCATTGACGTTAGTAGTTTGTAGTTCCAGTAAGTACACTATAAAAAAGTGTAAACTCCAAGGCGCAATTAATTATTTAATTATTTAAGTTAATTAATATTTTGACGGACACAGTTGGGCGGGTGGGAACGGCGGCGATCTCCTCTAAAACTCCGGGCGCCCTTACATAAATTATTTTCTGATCGCCCCCTAAGGCTAAGGATTTCGATAGGCTATCATAGGCTACGGCTGCAATCATGCGCACCACCGTACCGGTGAACGGTGTTAGGATCGTCACGGACCACGGTGAACACCGCAGGAATATCGTAAAGTCTCACTAGTAATCACATGTTTCTACGTCGGGAGACACTAATCTTGAAAGGTCCAATGCGAAAAAACCTAATAGTGATGTTTTTTCGCATTGTGTTCAATGGCCCGGATCTTGAAGACTCCGTGATCCCACACAGCGAGCGAGTTGGAGCCAATGTGCATGTCATGTGCGGCTTGACTTGTACTCCCGGCGGGCGATCGGTACAAGGTACGAGGATTTGATCAGCGGAAGATCGACCACTGGAAAGATAGGGGAGAATTTAGCTCCACAATTTTTTCTGCTCGTTACGGCAATCAACCATGCCTTCCTGTCCATCGTAATGTGTCAAAGTTTTATTTTGCTCGATCAGGAATCGCTATATAACACCTGTCAGCTCACAGTTTTCGTCCTGTAGACTATTCTAGTTGCTCCATCATGTCGTCTCCAAACCCATCACCGGTTAAACTCGGTCCCACGTATGGTGCTGAGCTGCTTGCTACCTGTTTTGCTGTTGCTTTGTGGGGTATGGCATGCATGCAGACGTAAGCGACCTTCCTCCAATCCACGACACGGAGGCACTGACATGACGCTTTCGAAAGCTTTATATATTACATTCAGTGAGTAATCGTTCAGGAAAGCCTCCCCGATGCATGGAGACGGCGGGTAACCTGTTCGCAGGTATCCGAAAGATCGATTGACCTTGAGAGCTCTCGTAGGTTGTCACCCTGTTCGTAGGATCTGTGTAATCTGGTTCAACACTCCACACTAGGTCCTGTGGCTCTGGCAAGTGATCACAACTAGAGGGCTCCCATTTTGTAACTTTTGCACAGGGTAGCGAATACAGTGCACGAAATTCTCATCGTGAAAGGAGGTGAGAAGCTCGTCTCATCCGATGATAGCCTCGGCTCCAACTTCCATGGTAGTCTATGACTCTCAGATCATCGGGTTCTGTGATTACAATCGAATCTCGACCGTAGTCCCGTAAGCCTAATCATTACCGGTCCATGCATACCGATCTCAACGGAGTCCCAGTGAATTTTTGGTAGGTGCTCGAGGGACGCGTCGTGGTCAAGCACGCTGACCGACACATTTACAGTGGCAGATCTTGTGCACGGTGCACATCTCTTATATATTATGTCCCAATTGATGCTCATCAACATCCGTGCAGGCTCTCGTTTCTATATCCGCCCAGACGTTCTTTACTTACCGGATTTGGATATGTAAGTTGTTCTGTGCGTACTTGGTGTCTAGCCCATCATTTCCCCATCGCAGTCAGTGGTAGACCTTGGTTTTACTGGGCAATCCTGGTATGTTAAGAAAGATTCTTGACCAACCTGGATTTGGCAGACTAAAAGGCTGCAATTGTGCAGGTGCCAATATGTTTGTTGGAATTAGGTGAGTTGTGGATGCGCTGCATTGGGGCATTCTTTCAATTCGTCATGCCTCGCAGCCGGATCTCTTGGTGAGTAGAAGATGCTTCAGACAATGCTCGACCCGCGACTCATTTCCATGCCATTAACCAAGCTGTTATCGCACTTGCGTATGTGTCAACATTTAAGAAATTGGTTCTGTCACTCATTTCCAGGCAAGCACAATTACTCCCACGAGCGAGGAAATGATCAGACCTCCAACATCGGTACGCATTTGGGAACACCTACAGTCCGAGAATTACTCTCTGATGTAACCACAGGGTCTCTTCACCGCGGTACAAGTTGTATCAGCTACTGCCGACCTGACAATATCCGCTGGATTGATCATTCTACTCATCAAGAGTTGCAACCATATACACAGGGGGTCAGTTTCATCGATCCTACTCGGAAAGAACGGAAGGGCCTTGCTCACGGGGACGTACGTTTACAGGTCCCGCTCCATTCTCCAAAAGCTTCTCCTTCTCACCGTCAATACTGGAATCTGGACTGCACTGTTTGCCGTCTTCACCTTTATTTCGGTGAGTGACTTCTTCGCATACGTTGTTCCCGGCAGAATCCTTCTGAGCGTCGTCGCCCTCACCTGCGTCCTCTCCCCATTAAGATCCTCGCATTCAGTAGCACGCTGGTTTATGCCGCACTCTACTTCCCGCTATGCCCGCTTTACTGCAACACCGTCCTCGCCAATCTTAACGCACGTGATTATATCCTGGGGCACTCCGCGGCAACCGAAGGCGGGACGGTTGATCAACGCGGACCGGTCTTTATTCATCAGGGGAGCACGTTTACGACGCAAACGGTACGTGGAGTTCCATTCAACCAATGATACGAAATGTTGAGACTCAAACTTCACTTACTTCCTTTCTCCGTTCTATCATGACTAAACGTCATCCAAGATGGACCCAAAACTCACTGTGCAAGTCGATGTGGACAAATCAGTGAGCCGTGATGATGATGACGATTCGCCGCTGAGAGCGGAGGGAAGTAAGTCTGACTTGGAAAGGCAGTAGATGATCGATGCTTTCACAAGCGAAGGATGGAATATTTTCGTAGATACATGTGTGTAATGATCGTCAGGATCTCATTTAATACTTGCTGTTGTATGGGTGGAATCGATGTCCTTTTTTCCTTCTCGCTCTATAGGTGGTTTCTGGCTACGTACTCAAATGCTTGATGCCTACATACTTGGTATATCTCGAAGAACTGCCGGGACTGTGATTACCCTGGGCCGCCCATGACCTGGCCGTGACTGGTCTACCCTGGGGTTGTCACGGCAGGCCACGAGGTAAGGCAAACATTGAAGAAAGCAATCGTTTATCAAGACGTACGGTCATGGACTGGCGTTTCACGTGTCGACGGGATTATGTGCTAAAACGTATGAAAGATAGGCGAAAGATAAAGCCTGAATATGATCTCGATAAGCCTCGGACGTACTCAGGGTATTGAACTTTACGGCTCTGTGAGATCCTCGGCTCTCCATTATGACAGAGAGGGCTGGATCGCGGATCCACTCGTTCGGATTTGCCCAATGCCGGAGGCGCGACTCGCTGCATGCAGTGAGCGCGCCACAACAACAAGTTGGGTTCGTTGCACGGATATGTGTCGACCAGAGTGACACATCACTCGTTTCAATCATGGTCTAGACTGAGAACTCTGTGTGGAGGTGCTGGATGCATTTTTGGATTTCGCGCCTAAGGAGCCTCCTATCAGCCGCATCATTGAGAACATGGAATTGAAGGGTACCTCGACAGCCATTCTCTCACTGCCGGTCCATGCCGTAGTATCGCTTCCAAATTAAACACCTTCGGAGGTTGAATCTGGGAAACCGGCACGAGTTCGTCTCATCACACAAGCACCGCCGCCTGCTCAAACCTGAGGCCTGCAGGAGCCCGTCGTCTTGTAATTTCACGGAACATCGTTTTTTGGGCCAATACATTTCCTTTTTTCGTTTTCGGAAAAAGTTGGGGATAGCGAACTAAAACCACCTACCAAATTGGGCAGTTTCAGTCGGAGATGTATATTACTTGAAAGTCCACTTGTATGCCGAAAATTCTGGACCCCCGTGCAACGTTTTGCAACTGGTCGACCGTACGAAAACAAGTGCCTTTGACGGAGACTGTGGTGATCAGAATGGTACTGCTAGGGAGACATCCGACTAATTCAACGGTACCCAAAATCTCCCATTCCAAGGGCCGCAGCCAAGATTTCCGGGAAAGCGTCCCTTCACCCTTGTAGCAAAGGTGTTCCGTCGCCATGGAATGTTCCATGGTTGGGTTTCTATATCGGCACGGCAACTTGCTGTGACTCCAACGCATTGCGCTGCCATGGCGATTCGGATTCACTCGACTACTCAACTTCCTATACGAAGATCGATGATGGGGTAAGCACCTTTCGGGTTTTAGCTTACAATCCGATGCGGCCCCTACTGCTGACTGCGATACTGATCATGCTCCTCCGAGGGTGTATTTCTACTCACCGACGATTTACGACGCCGAGGTTGAGGGACCGATCGGGTTCGCTAACCATCATATGGTAATAAGTATTGACCCGTCTATAGTACGTTTTCGTTCGGGCCTCCTGCTGCCTGGCTGCAAGTTGCCAAACGTATCGCCTCACCTAATTGCCGAATAGGGTAAAATGACTTCTTCCGTCGATTCCTTGAAAGATTGATCGAACAACTCATTGTATCCGTCCAGGGTGCATGCACGAGGCAAAACCTGCATGGACCATTTTCTTATCCACCGCGGTTCAGTGCGATACCGACGACGCCCTGGGAGCAAGTTCAGGCAATATCATATCTACCAAGGAATTCTATTCAATGGTCACCTAACCCGCGGGGGATCATTGTCTGCGTTTCCCCCCTCCCCATACTTATGTCTCGACTCTCGAGCCGGTAGACATCCTCCATCATATTCTGCTGGCACTGGTGCACGGCTTGATATGACACTACCCAATAGTGACACATGCAAACATTCTCGTGAAAGATACATGGACGGGGTACAATTTAGCTGAGTGGGGCAGTGCTCGTTTTACGTCCCACATAATTAACTTCGTTTTCGCCGCTTTGGGTTAAGAAACACCGTGCCTCATGTCGGTCATCTGGTGATATTCCTCTGCCCGAGTGTTTCATTATCGTGTCAAGCGTTTTGTCCCCCTAAAGGTAATAGACCCAGACGTGGACGGATATGGCGGAGACCTGTTCAACCGAGAGTACGATTTATTAGATTACGCGAAGTCCACCCGGACAACACGTTTGCACGATGACACAAGTACTATGACCCCGTCTGGTTCGCTAATCAGGTCCCAACGTCGCCACTGACAATTTGTGGAGAATCCATGCGAGACCCCGTTGCATGGCGAGAAGGGCCCAGATGCGAGCCTCATGTTTGCGCTGAATTCAAGGCAGCGGTTACATTTCTATGATAGTTGACCAGATTCATGCCCGGGAAGTGGCATCGTGGGTCAAAACGAGGCCGCTGCACCAATTTCGGTCGAGGGCTTGTGGTCTCTAGGTTTCCAATCATCGAATCGCGGAGAGGCTTGTAGATTACATACGGTCCAGGGCGGGGCATTCAAACGTCAGATCCCGTGGCTGAAAGATTCGGGGCACGAGGTCTGGATGTGATCAAAATTTCGAGGTCTGATCCTTGTTCCTGACAAGAACCGGCTCCCGGCCAATCTACTACATCAAGACTCCGTGAGCGAGTCTACAATGTATCGGCAGGTACTTGATTCAATTCACCAACAGTTCTGATCTAGGCCCAGGGGTGCGAGCCCCAAACGCTGCATGGTTAGACAATGGAACGTGGGAAGCAAACTTTCCATTTACACAAACCAATGCCCATTCGCACCTCCTGGCCATATATTCAAAGTGGCGGTAAAGCTGCCTTGTGAGGAAGGAGTGCGTGAGTCAATTCGTCCTATCTCTCAATATGGGCTCGGCTCAGTATCGCTCAATACATCGTAGTTTGTCCCAATTGATGACGCTGGATGTGAAACGCGCAGAATTAAATCAGAACAAGGTATTTCAACTTATCCGTTTGGTATGAGACTACTTGTGACACGTCTGTTTTTTGCAGCGCCGCTGCCAGTGGCTAATTGCAGCTTGACATTGCATGAAGTTGCAAGAATGTCTCGCAAGCTTACTTTAACCGCATTGCGTACCGGAAGCAGTTGGTCTTGTATCCTTGTACCTTTTGGCTGCTCAGAGTTTATCTCATCCCACCACGCGGGCTACTCGGGCATACGCTGGCTATCACCACCAAGTGCGAATTGTCTCACAAGCAGTACCCACTCTGGTAAAAAATCCACACTCTGTTTCTAAGAAAGACAAGCTCGTTGAACCGAGACAGTGCCTACTGGTGCAACGTTCCTGTATGGAGGTCCAATTGCCGAAGTCTTCTGGTTTGTTTCACGCATGCGTCGAATGACCTGGGTCGATCTAGGGTTGAATCTTTTGAGCATAAGCGGTGAGTAATAGTATCTCTAGCCAATCGCACACGCTCATTGCTTAAGACTTTACTGACTTCTCAATATATAGTTGTTGAGGGTTGCGACCGACGCGAAACGTATCGGAGGAATGTTATCTTCCGAAAACCGCGTGTCATTGTTGAACCCTGCCACTTGTCCATGAGGATAAATGGCAGGCGCGAGTGACCATCTAGTGTCATTCTCTCCCCATCTATCATGTCCCAACCTTCGCCTTTGCTTGCTTCCCTTCAGCGAGCTATCACCGATCGAACAAGGGAGGGAATGACAACATTCTATCTCGACGAGCCTCTTCCATCATATGCTCCCGATTTTTTTTCAAACGACTATCTATCGCTCTCTACAGACCGTATGCTCAGGGACAGTTTCTTGCGCAAACTGCAAGCAGCACCCCAGAATCGTTTGTTGGGATCCACTGGTTCCCGCCTTGGAACGGGGAACTCTGCAGAGTTCAATGCACTGGAGAAAACATTCGAGCATTTCTTCGAATCCTCGTCAGCTTTGCTTTTCGGTTCGGGCTTCAGTGCCAACTTGGCATTTCTTGCGACTGTCCCACAGAGAGGCGACGTCATCATCTGTGATGAATTGATCCATTCGTCCTGCCGAGAGGGCACCCGTCTATCATCCCGTGCCTCCTACCGCTTCGCCCACAACTCCGTAGCTTCATTCAAGGAATGTCTCCTCGACGTCTTACAGAAACACCCTCAGATTACTCGAGGGACCTCCACAGTGTTCGTTGTAGTGGAGAGCCTGTACAGCATGGACGGAGATTTCTGTCCTCTGACAGAGATCGTGGGACTCGTGGAGGCCCTTGTGCCTGCCGGACACGCGCATATTGTCGTGGACGAGGCCCACACGTCGGGGATATGCGGGCCAAACGGGACTGGGTATATATCGCATCTAGGTTTGAACGATCGTGTTCATACCAAGGTCCATACGTTTGGTAAAGCGTGGGGATTTCACGGAGGTATGTACTGTTCGTCTTTGGGATATGCATCTAGGAAACTAACTCCAATGTTGGTCCTGTTTCATAGCCGTCGTGTTAACCTCACCGATCATAAGGGACTACTTAATTAATTTCGCAAAGAGCATCATGTTTTCGACGTCGATGCCATACACTGACATCTACGCCCTTGAATCATGCCTCGGTGTCATGTCGAGCACACGCGGTGAAGAGGTATAGTTGATTACTCCCATTGCGCACGCCCTCTGATTGAGAGTCTCTATTCCCATCATCGATCAATCCTTAATCAATCCTTAAAAGCTTCGGGAAAGTTTAAATCGCCTGACTCGTTACGCACGCCGAAAGCTCTTTATTGCACTGAGGAACGTTCCTGAGACCATCCTTGCTTTTAACGAATCTGATGCCACAGCGGCGGTCTCCGATCGTGGCTTGTTCTCCCCGGTCATCCCGGTCTTTACACCCTGCGCGGGAAGGCTGGCGAACTACCTGCTGCAGAGGGGATACGCGGTCTCGCCGATGACCTATCCGGTTGTGAAGAGACCTAGAATCCGAGTCATAATTCATGCAGGAAACACGGAAGAGGAGATCGATTCATTCATCAACGAACTCCTGGCCTGGGCGGAGCGACAAGAGAGTGTATTCTCACCGACAGGAAGTGCTAGCGGCAGGGCGGGAGTAGGAGAGTCGTACGCGGAGGCCAGAGCGAGGCTTTAGAAGCATGCGCAAGTTGTTGTAGGTATAGAGTTCGGTCAGCGGATGTAACATAGGGCATGACGTTTGATGGACTTGGTTCACATTGCATGTAATTGACATCTCTAGTTTCTAACAATAACTTATTGTTTGCTGACGTTCTACGACTGTGATGATCTACCGTGGTCGGATCTTGTAACACACGGATTGTCTGCCTTGTCACTTTCTGATATGATGCACTCCTCTTGATTTCTTCCCTCAAATCTGATACTGTCAACACGATCACCTCGTCAAGATGATAGACGGTTGGGGCAATGCTCACTATAATTCAAACTCCGCATGGTCCCTTGTCTATGGGAGCGAGAAAACAAGATCAGCGTCGCTACAATCACTTTCGCGGAATGGTTACGAGGAGTTATTCGCTTGATGATGATCCAATGTATTCATTGGTAACAAAACTGCGAAGATGAAAGCCTTCTGTATCATACCTGTTAGAGACTAACCAATGAACATATTTCTGTTCCTGTTCGACACCAGAGTCACTAACACCAACACGGATATGTAAAGAACAAGGTCCTGATGAGTGGTTGTCGTGTAGTGATTCTGGTGAAGGTGAACTTGGTAGTACGTTAACTGGCACCAATGCTTACATAAGCAGTAATCTTCCAAATTAGGCACTTTCAAAATATTAATTAATCGATTGCACACGGAGCGCCCTACACTTTCTGTGCCACTACTGTAGTGCTAATTTCAAACCTAGATTATGTTTTCAAACTCGAGGTTGCTACACTTTGTCGTCCTAGTGTACCAGAACGACTGCTGCAATGGAGACTTCAAACTGAGGGTAGGGTTGACCTTAGCTTACCAAAACTTAGCTTACCAAATATCTCCAATTACTACTTGTGCATCACCTGGTCTGCCGTCTTCGCCCCACAATCTTGCAGTTCTCGAGGAACTCATGTCACCCCTAGCACTGAGGCTATCAGTGGATGCCTTCTAGCATGAATCAACAGCTGCAGTGGAGCCTGTCGAGCAGGGCCATGGAATCTTCTGGAGCCAACTCACTGGCAAGTGCCAAGTTCGTTCCCCGCTCGACGATGTCATCGCATCCGGAGTGGCAGACGAATTCACGCGACTAACCTCGCTCAGTCGCGGTGTTTCCAGTTCACCGCGATGGAACGCGGCATGATCGGGCATGGAAGCTCAGCGTCCGAGTACAAGACGGTGAGACTGATATTCGCAGATTGCCTGGTCTCTCGCATTTCCTCCTCCGACTGCCTTTCTCCGATCTCCAAGAGGCAGTCAGTGGAGGACCTGTCATCATCGTTCATGCCAGCTAGCATGGCTGTAGAAGTGCTCGTGATCCTGAACAACCGTTCATGTCCCACTCCAAACCATCAAAGTACATGCCGAGGAACTGTCGTCGAAGCTTCACATATTGATCAAACGAGTAAAGAACGGCAACGTTTCAAGAGAGCTTGAGCTCATACTACGAGAAATCTAGGATCAGGTCGTCTCCTGCAGTTGAATTCCTTCGATAGACTCACCCTCCCAGGTCATACATTTGCTCGTGCCTGACCACCGAGTTCCCTTTGCACGCTGCGGAGTATAGTAAGGGTCGACCGAATCCGTCTGACCTCTGCATCTCGCCCTACACCTCAACGTTGACACCACTTATCCGTCCTAGACGTCAAGAACCGTCGAATTCCGTCGCTGAACGGCCACGCCTCGTTGTTATAGCTCGAGCTAAGCTTCGGGGAGAGTGAACTCAGTTCCATTGGAACTGAATTGGTTAGCCTCGTTCAGCTCCTCGAACATCTTACAATTTCACATCCACCGGGGGTCAGGAATCTTGTATCACTCGTGTTTTTGAAGCGCTCGACAAGAACGAGTGGGTACATCTCGCTTGTCAAGGGCTTCCGGACCCAACGCAGCCGTTTTAAATTCGGGTTTGCTGTATATGACGGACCATCCGATGCGACTGCGTGTCTTTCTACCTGTCATACTACTGTTGGCGATGCACTTCGCTGGTTTTCATTTTGTCATTTGAATACTGATGTGGACGATGGTCACACCAACCAGATCACATTCACACTCTACGACAGCACGATGAACGAGCTTCGTCATCTCACATATCGAGCGTGTTCTTGCTATATTTGTGGTCGAGGGTCGAGGGCCAGACTATGGCTCAGGAGCGGGAACAAACGTTGTACCATACTGGACGATGGATTGATCCTCCCCGGGCCAGAGTCCGCTGCCCACTTTGATCCCCTCGCACAATCTTCCTTTCAGACTCTACCACCGACGATCGGCGCTATGAACCTGTCCCGCGAAACAACTGCCAAAAATATTTGGAACCACGGAGCACCGAATTTATGGTTCTCGGCACGGTGGTTGTTGAGAACCCCGGTATGGATACCGTGTTGTTTGTGGATCGAGGGAATCATCGCTGGCCGAGACCATTTCAACACAGTCGTGTGACTGTAAGAAGGATTCTTGTCGTCGCCATCGACAAAATTATCACAATGGACCCGGTCTCCACGTCAAACACGTGGACCAATTATCGCCGTGGGGCATGAGCTCATATCAGAGTGGGCTGGACGAATCACTGGCCTCGTCCTTATCAGTCTGGTGTCACAGAGAATGAATTTGCATTTACCATGAGGATGATGCCCAGCCGCTTCAGAAGCTCTTGGGTTTGGGCTAATTGACAAATGCTGTTGTTGCACCGAGTAGAAACCAAGGGGAAAAAATCGAGCATGTAGGGAGTATTAGGTTGCACGCATATGTACTCTAATCACTAAGGGGACGTAGCCGAGTACCTGTTGAACCAGCGAAGACCGCGCGGGACAAATATCATAAGCTCTTCACAGGAAGCTACATGCCACTTAGGATAGGTTACGCCCAAACGCTTTATAGAAAACGTTCGTCGCTTGGCGCCTCGCTCCATATGTTCACGTCGAAACGCGGATTTCAGATGGATGGTGTGAGTAACCCTGGCGAAAGGGATGCATGCATCGGTGCTCACTTGTCCGAATATTGCAACCTGCTGCCGCGATGGCGAGTCGGCTGAGCCGAGAACCTAGTAACGATCAGTCCCCGACCAACCGGGACCATTGCAACCGCCTCGTATCAGTGTATCATTAAGTTTTGGGGCGTGGAATGGAGTGGAATGACACAGGAAAGTTGCTGTACGAAGATCGGACATGACACAGTGAGCGGGTTAGGCGACTTGGGCCCCCCGAGAAGGTCC